>LOEQ01002177.1:256260-267270 GCA_001685075.1 Bramus lutescens | reverse complement strand
CTCTCCTCTCCTCTCCTCCCCTCTCATCCTCCCCCCAACCCCCTTCTCCCTCTCTCCAGCATGCCCCCAGCTAAGCCAGAGTCCCAGGCATTAGTCTGAGGGCTCCCCCCTTTTCTCTCTGGACTGCAGACAGTCAATACATCTTGCTGTGTGATGGGTCTCTTCTGAGCCTTTCTCAGCATACAATTAAATCAGCATCATTCGCAGACACTATTCTATGAGATGAGTAATAGAATCTGCAGTGATTATTAGCTATGTAGAACAGCAGACATGCTTAGCTGAGACGTACCTTAAAGATACTCAAGAGTACTTAGGAGAAGACCCTCTAGATGGAGTGCCCAGGACCCTCTTGGGGGGTGGGGGTAGTAGCATCTTGGGCTGCATCCCCAAGGCTGTGCTCTGCTTCATGTGTGGTTCGGGAAACTAGTATGCTGGTACCTCCTCCAATGCTCAGCAAATGCATGTCTTAAGTAAGCCATACATTTGGGGGACTCTTTCCTTGCAGACAAATGGTGTGGTCTCCATTGCCACCTGGCCAATGAGTCCCAGGAACCTCCTCGTCTTCACTCCCCTAAGATTACAAGTGTGCACCATGAGACCCAGCTTTTCTATACGGGTTCTGGGGATCAAAACCAGGTTCTCGTCTTGCAAAGCAAGCACTTTTATCAACCAAGTTCTCTTCCCAGATGTATTGCTGTTCTTTATAACTAGGGGGTCCTGTGACCTAGCCAAATTCACAAACCTAGCAATGGGCTGGATGAAGATTTGAAACAAAGCCCTTGGAAGCCCAACATGCTGATCATAGCTTAACCTCAGCACATTACTTGTCTAGAATCACACCAGCCCCACCAGAATAAAAATGAGCAAGACATGAGTATCTAGGTCTGAAACTATGTGAATCCCAACTCTTCCAGCTCCCTTACTTGTGCTCACCTTCAGAAGAAACAGCTTAACAATTCACAGAGATGGAGAGGGAAAATGGCCCCTCCAGCCACTTCCTATATCACTTCCTATGACAAGTGTTCACACTCTCAATTCCTGAGTCACACCCACTGTTTTATAGTATAAACATTGACCCGTGCACTTCACATTTATAGCTGCTGCTCTTTCAGGGCTCTTAGGCAGCTCCCATGAGTCCGTGGCTTTGTCAGCAAATGGAGAGATCAAGAGAGGACTGCCCCAAAGGCCACCTGGGACGGATGTCTGCAGGGTATGAACTCTGAGACCCCCAGAGATGTAGCGTGGACTCTGAGACTCCCAGCAATGCTGACATAGAGTACCAACATGTGTTGGGATCCATCTGTAGAGGGGTCTATGTTTCTAGGGGAAAGGATGGAATATTTCCCTTTGTTCTACATGATGTTCACCCATGAGGAAGAGAGTCACTCAAACAGTGAGAGGGGCTAGGTGGTGAGCTGTGCCTGTCACCCAGGAGGTCAGAGAGTTCTAGGCCAGGCAGGATAGCATAGTGAGGTATCTGTCTCCAAAACCAAAGAAAAAGGAAATAAAAGCATGCTTGGTAGAGCTTAGACAAAATGGAATCATAATAGAAAATGGATAAGAGAAAGGAGAAGAGGAAACGCTGAGTGGCCAGGATGGAGAGAAGAAAAGTCACGACTGCCTTCTCCTTCTTCCTCCACAGGCAAGTCTTTATCACCCAAGGTCATGGGCATGACTTCTACAATGCTCTCAGAGCTCAGAGAACTGGCCTCAGGTTTCAAGTCAACTCCTAGATTGCCCTTGAGAAACATCTTTTCTCTTATGAAGGAAAAGGTGGTCTTGCCAGCCAAGCAGAGAGAGCAAGGAGATGCCATAATCTACAGTCAGCTCCCAGATCCACCTCACCCCATGATGCCTCTCCAATCTGCTGAAAGCAGGCCTGTGTGTGCTGCAGAGATAATGAAAAACAGCCTTGGATGTGAGGGTGCGGGCAGAAGGTAACCAAGCCATCTTTCCCAGGACAGGGCTGCTCAGCCTAGGTCCTAGGGTCTTTTGTAGCTACATGGTTCCTTCCTGGCTCTGTGACCATCCCGGGCACTGCAGGGTATTTAAGAGCACCCTTGAATTCTATCCACTGCACGGCAGGAGGACTTACCAGTGTGACAACAGAACATGTCTCCAGACATTGCCTATACTTCTCTAGCTGGAGGACTCCTTCCTCAGAGGCAACACGTCTCTCAGAATGACCTAGAAAGCTAATTTTCTCCTCAGGCCTCTAGAAAGCTAGCTGCATGTATACTGCCCTTTCTGACTCCATGCCCTCCAAAAGGGATACCTTGCAGAAATAGGGCGATGGATGCTTTTCTTCTGCCTCCAAGTCTCCTTCCCCATATCAAGCTCCTCTGCAGATGTCAGGGATAAGCCAGCCTTCACACTGAACACTGAGAGCTGCAGAAAAGTCCTTTGGGTCAATGCAGGACAGGCCAGCCACAGGGACACTCTGACTCTGGTCACCTACAGGAGCAGAAGACACCTGAAAGACAGCATCTTCATGTAACCAGTTTTCCCAGTATGTACAATGGCAAGGCTGACGCGGAAGCCCTCTGAGGTCCCTGACAGCCTACAGACTTTTCTGTTGCTATGGTAAAATAACTGATAAACACAATTTAAGGGGGGAACATTTTGTTTTAGCTTGTAGTTCTAGAGGGCACAGATCCCGTTATGACAGGAAAACATGGCCTTCTGGAACAGGAGACTGGCCCTGCCCACTTCTTCGGTGGTTCAGAAGCAGAAAAAAAAACAGGAAGTGGGTGAAGTTATAATCTCTCAAGGCCCACCCCCAGTGACATACTTCCTCCAACAAGGCTCCACCTCCCGAAGGCTCCATAACCACCTCAAACAGCACCAGTAGCTGGGGACCAAGTGTGCAAACACATGAGCCTATAGGGACATTTCTCATTCAAACTACGGTGTCCACCAATTCTGAAGGACCTTATCCTGTGATGTTTCAGTCTAGGGTGATGATTAAAAGCTGTCTGATCTTGTCATATGTCTCAGTGTGCAGGCCAGACCGTGAATTCCCCCATGGTTACTTCTTAATTACTTGGGTGAATACAGGCAAGTAGCACTAATACCAAAGTGAAGAATGAATCTGGATCTCCTGATGTGACTGCCATGGGATGCAACACAAATCAAATTCCCCTACCCCTCTTTGTTCATGAATGGTGTATGTGTGTGTATGCATGTGTGCACTGCGTGCGTGCCTGCATGCATGTGCATGTGTGTATGAGAGAGACTCTCTCTCTCTCTCTCTCTCTCTCTCTCTCAAGGTGGAGGGAGAGAGACAGAGTCTGTGTGAGCGGGGGGAACAGAAGGGCCAGGGAAAGGGAGAGGGAGGAGAGGGAGTGTGTTTCTCCTCCTCATAAAGAAGCTTCATGCAGAGCAATCCATTGATAAATGAGAGCTGGCCACTTGTTTAAACAAATTTTTAACAAAGTCTAACATGACCTGAATACCTAATTAATGGTTTTATTTCATTTTATCTTATTAATTTTGAGAAAAGCTCTCGCTATGTAGCCCTGGCTGGCATGAAATTCCTTATGTAGACCAGGCTGACCTTGAGCTCACAGAGATACCTGCACCTCTGTCTCCCAAGTGCTGGGATTAAAGGTGTGAGGCACCCCACAGGGTTGGTTTTAATTTTTTTATTCATTTATTTTGTATGAATGTGTGTTGGGTGTATGTGTAAGTAGGTGTTTGTATGTTGCACATGTGAGTGTAAGGGTGCACAACAGACGTGTGTGTGCATGTGGAGGCCAGAGGACAATGTCAAGTATCTTCTTCCATGACTTTCACCTTGCTTGCTTTTCTGAGGCAGGATTACTCACTGAGCCCCCAGCTAACATTTCAGCTACCTGGGTGTGCAGGAAAGCCCAGACACCTGCTCTATCTGCCTCCTAGTGTTAGGGTTACAGCTGTGCTCCCCCGTGACTGGCTGTTTATGTGAGTTCTGGGATCCAAACTCAGATTGGCAAGAACTGGACCCACCAAAGCATCTTCCCAGGCCCCGGTTAACGTTTATTGCCAACAGACTATGCAGACTGCCCTGCCCAACACTTATGTGGAAAGCAAAATGTGCCTGTCTTTTGGCTCTTCTCTGCTGGGAGGTCCATTTCTCTCTCCCTCTGTTTCCACCCTTTCTCCTCTCTGTTTCCCTTTGCATATCTCTCTTCACAGTCTCTGTGTCTCTGCCCCTGCCTCTCCCATGCCCACCTCTCCTGCCTCCATCGTCCCTTTTCTGCCCCCCACCATGTTATCTCCCGCCAGTCATAACCGATCACCGTGAAAGATAGGCACTGTCAGGGATATTATCTGCCTGTTCAGACTAAAGGGTTTTTCTTTGTGCATCGCCCTATGACTCATCTTGAGAGGGATCGATCCCCCAACATCCATCTCTGCTACTGCTGCAGCCTCCCCACTCTGCCTGGACCACTTGCCTTATTCCACAGTAACAACAATAGTGTGGGGGAAAACCACCGGGGGTGGGAAGAGATGCTGACAGCACCAAGGCCGAGCTAAAAGCAGAGGGAGGAACCAGTGCCAGGACAATGGGCCTGGGCCCCAGAACTACAGCCCGGCCCCCTCCACCCCCTCAGGGGGTGCCTCTCATCTTGGCTCTCTCCCCATTGTGATTATTTATGGAGTTATAAAGTGTCCTTCAGGCAGCACGTTCTTCTCAACAAGCTGTAAGACGGGCAGGAGCTCTGGCCCCACACTGGGCTGCTAAGGAGGAGGTGGTGAGGATGAGGCAAGCGAGCGGCTCCTTCATCCTCCCACTCGGCTTGCCTTTCAGGCTGACCTTGAAGATGGAGACTAGCTCAGATTTCCCATGCTGTGTGGTTCTTTCTCCCAGAACTGTGTGCAAACAGATCAAGAGAAGACACCCTGGGCCTGCTGGGAGAGGTGACCCAAGGCAGGCCAAGATCCAGGCAAAGGCAGAGTGAGTGGGTGTGAGCTGCTCAAACCCCTGTCTCTCCACCAGCTCCTCAGAATGGAGGTGGTATAAAGATACATCCAAGTGGAGGAGCAGGGGTCCTTTCCACCCTGCCAGACACACTGAGCATAGGCTCGGCCAATCCCATTCTCAAATCTAGGTCATCTGAGATCTTGCTATTCATGGGAAGATACGATGCCTACTGCAAGTCCCCTTGGCTGAGATGGAAGTGGGACTGTGGGAGCTAATTCAAGGGTGACTTGAAGCCTTGTGGTGGTGGACAAGGAGGAGAGGGATCATGTGAGACCCCCTACTCTGAGATCCAGGCAAGCAGGAAGAGTATGCTCAGCTGAGGGGTGGGGTGGCATCTGTGGTACTCATGTCCATGTCCTTGCCTCTGGGATTTTTGTTTGTTTTGTGTGTGTAGGATACCACACCATTGGATTCACCAAAGGGCAAAATGGAGGTGGACCAAGGATCAAGAGAGAGGATGAGGGGGGTGGAAGGTGATGGAGTAGCCTCAGGCACAGGTGAAGATGATTCCCAGTGTCACAGAGAAGCAGGCTTCTGTGACTTGGAAAGGTGAGTATGGCAGACGTGGAGTGTGATGTAGTGAGTAAGCATAGAGAACGATCTGCCTCCATGCACCTGGGTCTGAATCCTGGCCCTTTAATCAGCAAGCTGGGGCCAGTGGTCAGCTCCTTGAAGCCCTTTGTGCTTCAGTTTCCTCACCTGTGCAATAGAGTCAGGGTCTTGTTTTATTATTGCTTGTTCTGTTATTCATAAATACCTGCTTCCTGTTTGCTGTACTAATAAACCAGCAGGCCAGTATCTCTGGCAAATGGAAAACAGTCACTTTTATTTTGACGGTTCTTATTGGACTCAGAAGACTTGATTTTGATTCCAAGGCTAGCTCTTGAGCCAGGCACTTTATTTCTTTGTACTTTAGCTTCTATTAATGAGGATTAGTCTTCAATGTCAGCACAATGGGGTCTAGAATCAGCTAGGGGACACGCCTCTCAGATTATCTGTGAAAGTGTTTCTACAAAGCTTGAGCAAGAGTGGTAGACCCATCTTCAAAGTGGGTGGCACCTTCTAACAGACAGTGTCGGCTGCCTATCCGTCTTCCTTCCCTTCTTTCTGAATGAGTACCTTTTACTCCTTCCGTCATTTTTCTCTGACATCAGAGCCCAGATTTCCCAGCCTTCCAGCTGGGACTGGATACTGGTGAGTCTCCAGGGCATCAAGCCTTCAGTGGAAGACTGAGACAGCCAAGGCCCAGCGGACTGAAAGGCCACTGGATTTTCAGCCTTTCCAGCCTGCAGACAGCCATTGTCTGACTCTCAACCCCTGTAACGTAAGCCAGTCTAACTGCACTCTTCCCCACCACCACTGGTTCCGTTCCTATAAAGAACCCTTCCTAACACGCCACCTCACTTGGCTGTTGTGAAGATGACTAATGGGGTCATACATGGACTCAATGATTGTCCAAATGGGAGCTGATCTTAGGGATTACCAAGTGAAGGGACAGTACCTGAAGGAAGGAGTAAAGGCTGATGGAGCCAGGTCAGGGTTGATAGAGGAGGGGAATCAGACCTGCCTCATGAGGGAGTACTGTAAACATTGGCTATATGATGTCATCTTTACACACTGTGAGATAATTCCCACTATGAGAAACTCCACTCCAACAAATTCGGCAAACTGCAAACAGTGCCACTGATTGCCACTAGCTCCATAATGAGAAGCAGCAATTTCAAGGTAGGATGCTGTCCCGAGTTTACAGAACACAAAGAATGCTTCCAGAGCATGTGTCTGAGACAGTGGCATCTCCAGGAGGGTATACACACTGCCGTTCTGTCAGTGTAACTGTCCTTGGGGCCTTCTAGGAAGTACCATGAGTGATAGTTATGAGTATTTTGGTTCTTTTTCTAGGAACGTGGTAGGGTGTATGTGATCCTGCACTATTAAAGCTAGACACAGAACCTATGATCTGCCAGCATCTGACATGCAGTGATCAGTGAAGTATGGAAGCCCTTTGGTATTTGACTTCAGTGTTCATTAGAGTCTTCTCTCTGTGTGATGCCTTTCCTCAGTATGGTCCTTGTGGGGCAATACACAGACTCTCCTTCTTTGCGCTGAGCACATGAATAAACTGTGAAATTGGAGCTATGGCCCTGTTTGTTTCTACAACATAACTTACCTCACCCTGATTAACAAAGTTCTGAAACATACACCCATCACCCCTGCATGGTCTCCAGAGGGAGCCAGGGTCCACTTACCCATGACTTCCTAGGCAACCATAGAGACAATGAAAAAGAATCTGGGACTCAGATGATCCCAGCCTTGGGAATGAGCGGCTCTTTTTCCTCCCTACTGAAGCTTGTCCTCAGTTTCTTCCTTGGAGTGGCTCTGGAATGCATATTAATATTCATATATAGTTATGCATTAGTAATTACATATAATGGATATGTAATTAATCACAGTATGTATCGAATAATTACATAATTAAGTGAAGTAATATATTACTATTAATTGTATTATTAATTCACTTAATCTTCACCTATACTTTATTAGGTAGATGATTTTCCCCCATATTCCTGACCAGACAACAGAAGCACAGAGAAGTTGAGTGCCCTGTTCAGGATCACACAGTCCTTTCAAATCCCATGCATGGCTCCACAGTCTTCTTTTCTAACACTGCCAGATACCACAGAGTTGGCACTATACATCCCTGGAAACCTGGCTGGCTGCCTTCCAGGGTTTCCATGTCTCCCATCCTGGGGAGATTCTGAAAACTTCGGAGTGTTGTCTGTAGAGAGGCTGTACCAGGCTCAGAGCCTCTCGGTAACGTCCATTACCCTTCCCACCTCTGAATCTGCTCTTAGCTCCCAGATGTCCTCGCAGGGACAGCTAATTCCTCGCTAATTTAGAAGTATATTACCACCTCCTGAGGCATGATTCGCTCTCTGTGGCTACCCGTCGTGACTGTAGAACACTCATGTGGAGAAGATTGTCATGGGGTAGCTACATGAGATGAGTCAGCTGACAAGAATTCTCTTCTTTCTGGCCAGAGACTATTCTAGAACTGAGTATGAAATTTTTCTGGCCAATAAGATAAGAGGAAATCCTATGAAGGGGCAGCTGGAAAATCCATTTCAACTGAGGAGACATGCCCACTCATCTTGCTGCCTGGAAGTTGGGCTGCCATCTTGAAAAGCTAAAGGAAAAGAGAGTGGCTAGGCAGAGTGGACCAACAACGAAATCCTGGGGCCTTGATGACCCAGCTGAGCTGTCTTGGAATCCCCCCCTTTAGACCTCCAGCTGTATGATCCAAATAAACCTCTGTCAGCAGTCAAAGAAACTTCATGGAATATAAGCCAAGTCCCTTTGGGGTCTACACCAAAGCCTGACAGTAGTAACAGACAGGGTGTGTTATCTAGGGCTTTCACGACTGACCAAATATGGTCCACTAGTCATGTGACCTTGCACACGTCATTTGTCCCATCTCCCCATCATGCCTCCACCACCACGATGGGCTGACATTTAAAAAGCTATAAGCCCAAATCGATATTCATCCCTTCAAACCATTGTGTTAGGGAATTTGGTCACAGAACATAAAGAATTTAGTGTGCAGATACGAGTGTGGGTGGCAGTAGCCTGAGCTTTTCTCACTGGTGCGTGGAAGGAGGAGGGATGTTTGGAGCAGAGGGGTGAACACAATGGCTCACCTTCAAGCCCAGTTACCCACTTTACCTGAGTTTTACTGAAAAATCTCATGAAACAGTTTTCCTACCAATTTCTCAGATTTGATTTTAACTGATAACACAAATGGGAGGTTACTAAAGAAAGATGCCAGTGTTGGTGACATGTGAAGGAGTTGATCGGCCACTGGGTCTGCGGATGGTGGAACTGGCTCCACACTGATCAAGGATATAACCTTTCTCCACCATTCCTTCCTCACACCTATTCTGGCTGGGTACCTTCAGCAGACAAATTACGTATAATTCTTCACCTTGAGGTCACCTAAAGGGAGAGAGGGGAAGGCATGGCACCACCAAGCACCACTGGGCACCACTTCTCCTTTAAGGCAGCCAGGACAGCAGTAAGTCTTTCAGAAGGTACTACTGTACAGTTCTGTGATTGGTATCAGACTACCAGTGTCTCCGAGGGCTGGTAGTTACTGGTAGAGCAAACACTGGCTGGCGATGTCAATGGGAAAAGGACGTGACAAGAGACAGTTTCGAGCAGTGGTACCCATGTGAGGTAACTTGAAAGAACCTAGAGGTTTCCTCATTCCTGTGATAAAGAATGACTCTCAGGGATGGTTCCTGTGTGGCTCAGATAGGAAGAAAGTCAACCTTGCCTTTCTCATTGGTTGACAAACTACAGGGGACAAACTTCCTGTGTCACTCTTCATCTCACACAGATGTCCCCACACTGCAAAAAGGTAAGAAGGCAGGGCAGCCCGGACTACAGCATCAGGTTAGCTGCACAAAACAAATTAAAGTCAGAACACAAGTAAGCAGGGCTGATGACATGGCTCAGCAGGTGAAGGAGCTTGCCACCAAGCCTGAGAATATGAGTTCAATTCTTGGATCCGCATGATGGAAGGAGAGAACTGATTCCTGCACACCAATGTTTTTTGTTTTTTAGTTTGTGAACAAAATCCAGCCACCTCACAGATATCACTGGCATCTTTTCAAAGAAGTGCTAGTCACTTTCTCTAGGCGGAAGATGATCATCTGGGGGAAAGAACCCAAAACTTCCCAGGCACTTGTAGACAATCAAATGAAAGCAGAAGACCTCCTCCTGATGACTCTAGAGGGATTCTAGATAAGTCTGCCTCATGATTTTCCCTTCAGGCTCACATCTTTTAAAATGAAATCTTTGGATGGGAATAGAAGAAGATCCCAGAGGGAGGCATGATAGCACCAATGGAGTCACTGTAAATACCTCTCAGGCTCGTCAGGCTCCAAAGTCTGGTGTTTGTCGTGTCCATCTCCAACACCTTTTCAAGATCTCTCTAAACAGCATGCAGAGCTGATTGTGTGTGTTACACACACACACACACACACACACACACACACACACACACACACAAGGTCCGGACAACTTTCGGAAGCCAATTCTCATGTTCCCTGTTGTTTGGAGTCTGACTTGCTGTTACTGCTGAAGTGTAGAATACTTCAGAGTAACTGGCCCACAAAAGTTCTAGGCCAATTCTCTTGCCTCCAGTTTCCATCCTGTTTGGGATTGGGATTACAGGTGACAGCACCTCATCTGGCCCAGTAGATGGGATCCAGGAACATCCCTCAGGTCGGCAGACTGGAACAGAAAGTTCTTTCAGCTGCTGAGCCACTGCCGTCCCGCATCTCTGCAACTAGTTTCTCTTTGTTTCAGCACCGCCTGTTTGAGCTGTGTTCATGCTGATGAATGTAGCTCTGTCAATCACTTTCTCTGGATAGATGGACATGCTGTTAGTTTGTTTTCTCCCATTGTTTCATTTGCAACAGGAAGCTATGATGAATATCCCCACCCCTGTTTTCTTGAGCACCCATGGGAGACGAGTCATTTATGCATAAGGGGAATGGCCGAGTAGTGGCCACTCATTTCTACAAGAGGGGAAAGTGCACAGTGAGGGTTTCTATAGGAGTCTCCTGGTGGAGGACCTCTTGAGTCTGCACAGCAGAGTCTCTTTGCCCCAGGGTAGTGGTGTCCACCAGAATGATCTTAGGCCACACTTAAGGGAGCTAGAATCTGACTGCTGCTCTCAGGAAGTGTGGACATAGAAGACAACATGTATTGGGGAGCTCTGACTGCACAAATCCACAGGAGCAGTGTCCTTGTCTGTCCTTGTGACCTGTGTGTCCTAGCACCTAGAACAGCATGTGGCATCCAGTGTGTTTAGCACGTGTTCAGTGATGGAGACTGCACCACCTTCAAACAGCAATTTACTCCAAGATAAAGCTGTGCATCTTGGAGGGAAGTGCATTAAGACACAGGGTATTCTAAAGGAGTGGTTCCTTCACATAATAGAATCAGAAGAGTCATTGCCAAACTCTTTTTATGAAGCTACA
>LOEQ01002177.1:241745-253428 GCA_001685075.1 Bramus lutescens | reverse complement strand
TTCTACTGCATGTACTGGCATTGTGGGAGCCTAGTCTGTTTGGATGCTCACCTTACTAGGCCTGGATGGAGGGGGGAGGACCTTTTACTTCCCACAGGGCAGGGAACCCTGACTACTCTTTCAACTGGAAAGGGGGAGGGGGAATGGGGGAAGGGGGGAAATGGGAGGAGGGGAGGAGGTGGAAATTTTTAATACTAATAAAGAAAATGAAAAAAATAAAGAAGTGGTTCTCACCCTTTGTAATGCTCTAACCATTTAATACATTTCCTCATGTTGTGGTGACCACCGACTAAAAAATTATTTTGTTATTACTCTATAGCTGTAATTCTGTTACTTTTATGAATCATAATGTCAATATCTGATATATCTGATATGTGATCCCTGTGACAGGGCCTTCTTAGCCCCCAAGGATTGAGACCTACAGATTGAGAACCATTGTTCCAAAGGGAGGTGAAACATTCCATCCTTCAGGGAAGATCCTTTAGCTCCAGAAAAGAACAACTCAAAGGTTTTAGGAAGTTCCTGAAACTGAACAGATTCAGTAGGGCCCTCTATTTCAAGCATATATAAACAGTAAGGACTGCTGAGCTTCTTAGAAGAGGCTTTTACCAGCCAAGCCTTCTGGCAGAAAGAGAGACCAGCAGAACTGCCTGGAAGTGACTCAGACCACTGTAGCTGCCTGAAAGAGGTCGTCAGTCTCCAACCTGTTGAGTTGCCTTCAAGCTGTGAATTGTGTTCCAGGTTTCCAGCTGTCATGAGCTGTGACTTGCAAAGTGAACCTTTGGCAGCGTAACTGTCTCTGAGTCATCCCTGCTCCTGTACGCTCATCCATATTCCTGTAAGGAAACTGACAGATTCACCAAGTTGAACTTTGGTAGTATTCTTACTTCATCCTGTCCTCAATTCTACACAGAGGAGATGGGACAGTTGTTTACATCTGCACAGGAATGCTGGCACACATGGGTGTATACACATGCACAAAGCACTCTACACAGGGAAGACGGGACAGTTGTTTACATCTGCACAGGAATGCTGGCACACATGGGTGTATACACATGCACACAGGAATGCTGTCACACATGGGTGTATACACATGCACAAAGCACAAAGCATGCTTTGCATACATGCTTGCTTCCTCAGTCAGGGAGTGTCTGAGAGTGGAGAGTAAGCTCCTGATCCTTGCTTTCGGTCCTTCCTGCAAATGGACTGACAGGCCACTGGATCCCAAAGATCTGCAACAGAGAGCAAAGTGTGCACTCCAATTGTGTTTGAGAAGGACCTAAGAAGGTACTTGGTAATTGGAAGGGAAGACAAGACCAAAAGAAAACTGGAATGAAGGCCTTTGAAATTGCAAAGTTCTTCCTCAGCAAGTTTGAGGAACAAAGAGAACCCAAGTCAAAGAATCTACAAATTGAAGAAAAAGGAATTTTAAAAATCCAAAAGACAAGGCACAAAGTAGACCATGGAGAAGGAAGGCATGCACAGCTGCTCTCAGAGTGCATGGCCACTGCTGAGTCACGAAGACTCATAAAGCAGGGATTTCCCATGGTTGACCTTAGGTTGTAGCCCTCTTCACAGTGGTTAGACTTGCTAGGAGAGAAGGTGGGGCTTGTGCCACAGAGACACAACAAATCAAGCAGGCTGGAGGGACATGGGTGTACCCTGGGCATCAGTGAGGGGTCCGGTCAAAATTCAGGACCAGTTGCTGACTATGGGGCTCATGGCACAAGGAATGGAAGAGGGAATCCTGGTTCTTGAGCTTGTTTGTGACAAGAATGAAGCAAGTTCTGCTCCTCTGCAGGAAGGACACAGAGATCTAAGGCCACATCCTAGGCTCCCATGGACTACCTGTGTACCACTGGGCAGGTTGCTTGCTTTCTCTGTGCTTCTTTTTTTTTCCATCCGAAGAATCCTAAGTGGTGTCCCAGGAAGCTTTGACTGTCAACTGGACACAACCAAGATCACCCGAGAAGGCAATTTCAGCTGAAGAATTCCCCAGATCAGACTGACGTGCAGACTTGCCTATGGGGGCCTGACTTGGTTGTTAACTCATATAAGGGGGGTCTAGCACACTGTGGCCAGCACCTGAGCACTAGGGCCTGGGCTGTGTAAGAAGCTGGCCAAGCATGAGCCTTCGAGCGAGCCAGCAGGCAGTATTACCCTGTGGTTTCTGGTTCAGATTCTTGCCTGAGCACCCAGCCTGACATCCTTCAGTGATGGATTATGACTTAAAAGTGTGAGCTGAACAAACCCTCTCCATCCCCAAGCTCCTCCCCAGAGTGCTTTGTCACAGCAACAGAAATCAATCTGGAACAAACACCACTGTGGGGTAGCAGGTAACACGGATTCTACACCTGTTGTGGGACAGTGTGTCTCCTAGAGCTTTTTATTCACCTGCTAAGTTTGGAAGCTCTGCCTATTTTGAATTTGGCCATCTTCCTAGGAAGGCAACATCTTACCCAGGAAGTCTAAAAAACAATGAGGACAGCTGAAGCCAATGAATTAACAACTGTAAGCTAAAAGAGATTTAGGGTGTTGAGACACTCAAGGTTAGGGCCATTGGCCAAGTCTTTTATGTGCAAGCATGAAAATCCAAGTTTTGAACCCCAGCACCTACAAAATCAAAATGTAATGGGGGGAGATAGGAAGACTCCTGAGGCTTGCTAGCCATCCAGTTTACTTAAATCAGTTAGCTTCAGAACAGTGAGTGACCTTGTCTTAAACAAAAATTTGTAGGGATATTAAAGAGGATATCCATTATTGATCTCTATCCTGCATGTGCTCACACACACACACACACACACACACACACACACCATAACCCGGGCATCATGGATCATCCTATAATTCCAGTATTAGGAAGAGGGAGTCACAGAAATCAGTCAGCCTTGCTACATAGACAGCTTCAGGTCAGCAGCCAAGGGAAGTAGGACTTGGATTTGGATGTTTCTTGGATTTGTGGTTGGGTCTTCTGTGGATAACATGAAAACTGTCCTACACAGAAGGGACTTGCTGCCAATTCCAATTTCACTGTGGCTACTGTGGTAGAGGTGGGGTACCAGGATACTGCTCACATGGACCCTGTCACAGGAGTGGTTCAGGACTCTATTGTAGCGTACCTGGGATCAAGAAGGCAGGTGTTGGGTCTTGCAGACAAGGCAGATCCTAAAGCCTGTTCATACACTTTTTCACTTTACCCATTGAGTTTTTCTCTTACCTTCTTCTGTGTAGCCTACAGCAGTGAGGTGATAGTCCATCTACTCCAGGAACAGTTCAATTTGAAGGCGTGGACAGCCTAAGACCTTCACAAGCAGTGCTTGCATATTCTCCAGATCCTGTACTTCTCACTCCCCTAAATGTTTAGAGAGACTGAGAATCAGTGTGTTTTAAACTCCTTTAAAAATGAGTTCACCTAAGGCTGGAGAAATGGCTCGGCCCCCACGACAGGCAGCTCACAACTGCCTGTTACTCAAGTTACTAGGAATCTGATGCCCCTCTGGCCTCAACAGGTACTGCACTCAAGCATATAATACTGATATATACACATGCTAATTATACAATCATATATAAATAATTAAAGAATAAAAGTAAATCTTAAAAGCTAATAAAATAAATAAAATGGAATTAATTTCCCCTGATTATTGCCAACCTTTTCTCTTAAGGTAATAAGAGTTTCTGGGGGCTGAAAGAAAATTGACTTTTGTATTGCTTTTTACCTCTCTAGGGCACTGACCCCCACATACAGTGGCTTCTGGAGGGGGTCCTGCCGTCTCTTCTTTTTGGGTTGAAGGGCATGGGCTGGAGCTTGAAGGCAACTGGGTTCCTACAGGCTGAAAGACTTCTCCAGGCACCTCCTCCTACTCTGGTGCTGGCCACGGTGCTGAAGGAGCTGAAAGAGTGGCGTCAGGTCTGCTCCTGGAGCCTGACCTCCCAGCTGCAGCCCAAGGCTTTCATTAATCTCGGCCCTGTGCCACCAGGTCTATTTATTTCCAGCAGAATAAGCAATCAATCCAAGTTTTTCTAAAGAAAACACTCTCCCATGCTTTCCAGCATGAGAAGCAAGTCTAGGGGAGAGTCACTGCCTCTGACCTGGCATCAGAAGTGACTCTGTGCTTCCCATAGATCACTTGGATCAAGCAGAGAACCATGTCTCACCCAAGGAGGCTCCCAAGCCTAGGCACACTTACCCTTGACCCACAGCAGGATCAGTCGGTTCCTCAGAATCTTCTGAGGAAAGAGAAGCAGTTGGGCATTTATGACATCCATCTTCATCACTGTCACTTCACCTATTTGCAATATACCTTCTTAATGATATTGTTAATTGATGCCCTTAACATTTTAAAATAAAATTAAATGACTTGTGCTTATGCGTGCATGTGTACATGCATGTGTGCCACAATGCATACATAGAGATCAGAGGACAACTTGCAGGAGCCACATTTCTCCTTCTACTATGTGGGTCTCAGGGATCAAACTCTGCTTTTCATGATTGCCTGTCAATTGCCTTTCCCCACTGACCCCTCCAGCCATCACCTGCAACTTTATGGCACAGTTTCATGAAGTCTCCATGCAGAACCACTAAAATAGCTGAAATGTTTCCCCCAAAGAAGCAATTATCAGAAGCAATATGGTGTCAGTCTGGAAGTCCTGGACCTAAAATTATATCTGTGGGTCTCTAGGGAGAAGTATCCAGCAAAGGGGAGGCAGAAAAGGGACTGATTTTCCAGCAGTGAGGTTGATTATGGGGATCCAAGGTGGAATGGGAGCAGTAAAGAGCCCAGCCTGAACTATCAGACATCTGGGAATTTAACAAAGACTAGAAACTGTCCCACATCTATGGTCTCCAACAAACCAAGGGCATTTGGGGAGAGGCATTCATTGGTATTCCTGCTGTGCAGTGCTGATTAATACCTCAGGGCTCTTCCTAATCAGCTGATCCTCTATGGGCTAAGAGAGGGAAGGAAGCAGAGGAGTGGGAAGTAAGGTGTGGGGCCAGGGCACTGACGGCTGGGATCCCATCAGCTCCACGTTGAGAAAACACATCCCTGAACACCTACCATCTGCTCTTGACATGGGGTGGACCTGTCTTAGAGTGTAGGAGTGAGGTAGAGACATTCTATGATGGAATGGGATAAGTAACAGGAAGCCTCTAATTTGTTAGTCAAGTGTTAATTTGTTAGTCAGCAGGGCTACTTGGGTCTTTCTGGGCTTCTCTAGACTCTTCCACCTCACTCCGCTTGCTCCCACAGGAATTCCAGATGGAGCTGCCCACCTGCCCCACAGAGAAGAATACAACAGGGCAAGCTGATCCATGAAATACTGACCATACCTGACATTAACAAATGTCTGATAAACCTTTAAAACAGTTGCTTGAAGCAATAAATTTTGCTTGTCTTTTTCATGAATCTGAAAGTTGGCTAGGCTCAGCTGAGAGTTCCTGGCTCAGATCTCTCACCAGAGACAATGCCACAGCCTTACCTCAGAGGCACCTGTCTTTCTGAAGTACCTGGTGGTGAATGCAAGCTGTCACAGGACCCATCATAGTGTGCAATGCTCCCAGCAAGGAAGCTGCCATCTTCATCAGATCAGCGCTGCCTGCTTCTAAGAATCCTTGTCCATGGAGCTTATTCATCCCTCATAGGAAGGGTAAAGAGGGGAAAGGACCCTCACCAGAGATTCCAGATCCTCCCCCAACTGCTTGAATGCAGCCCTACCTTAATTGCTCACAGTTTCCTGGACCTCAGAAAGATGCTAGAGTATATAGGTTAGGGAAATTAGCAGAAGGGGTCCCACATGTGCCATTCTATGAACATCACCATCCAAACTGGGTGCAGACTGTCCAGTGTGGCTACCTTGGAGTCACACATGCTCCTGTTAGTAACCCCTCACCCATGTTTTGTTAAGCCTAATAAGCTCACTGGTCCCCCAGAGTGAACTTCAGTTTGGCGTTGGGGCCTTAGGAGCAGGAAACAGACATCATTTCCATTTCCCTATGGAAGGAATTCTCACAAAAGAGCCACCTGGAAATAACTGCATGGGCTTCTCCTGTGCTGTGCTTTCTCATATATTGCTGGAGTTCTAATAGGAAGTAAAAAGAGAGAGAAGCAGAGAGAGAGAGAGAGAGAGAGAGAGAGAGAGAGAGAGAGGAGATAGAGACAGAGACAGAGGGAGATAGAGACAGAGACAGGGCAGATGTCTAACCCTTTTTGACCTAGCCTTAGAGGCCGGACAGCTGCTCTGTTTTCATTAGAAACAAGTCATTAGGGGACCCACTCTCAGGGGAAGAAACGGCATTCTGTCTTGTAGATGGGGAATGCTGAAGACAGCAGCAATGCTTCAGCATCACAGCCACACAGAGCCATCCCAGAGAGCAGTTAGGCTCAACATACAAATGGAGACTGTGTTGTGTCACACGAGACAGCCCCATTCTCTGCATGAAGTTTTTAATTAAAGAGGGATAAGTGATCCTAGTTTTAGGAAAAATGGTGCAGCCACTGGGAATCTTTCATACAGTAAGAGATACAGCCCTACCAAAAAGCTCGTCCAAGCTTAATGCAACACAGTCCTGTTGTTAGGAGCCCGAGACTGAGGGAGATGTGGTGCAACCTCAGAGGTCCCTAGTCATAGAGAAAATGACTTCAGTCTCCTGGACTGGGGGGAACTTGTAATGCAGAATCAACAGTGAGTTTTATTCCTAACTCTGCCAATAACTGGGTGGGCCTGTTTCTCCATGAGCCACGACAGTGGACATGTGGCACAGTCAATTTGTTAGGTTTTATATGCTGGGTGGTGGTAGTGCATGCCTTTAATTCCAGCACTCAAGAGTCAAAAGCAGGTGGATCTCTGAGTTTGAGACCAGTCTGGTCTGCAAAGCAATTCCAGGACAGCAAGGACTACACAGGGAAACCCTATCTTAAAAAACAAACGAAACAAACAAAATAACCATACACATGTTGGGGCCAAGTTCTCTCTATGTGGGGCTAGGGACGTGGCTAGGAGCATAAGAACTCACCACTTTCTCACATAATCTGAGTTCCATTCCCAGAACACCTGAAACTCCAGCTCCAGGGAAACCCAGTGTTCAATTCTGGCTCCCATGGGCACTGGCATACACTCATACAGACATACAGATAAATAAAAAACAACCAAATCTTCAACCCTGCCAGTTACTACAATGTGTCAGAAGCATAACTTAGATAACAGGTAGCCCTGCAGTTTCTAGGGGGCAGGGTGCCTGAGGGTGGGAGCTGAATCCCTCAGGCAGACACAGACTTGGGTTCTTCCTCAGCACACTTTCTATTCTTGCTCAGTCCCCTGTCCTTCAACCTTCTGCAGCTCTGCAGTAGGTAGAGAAAAGGATTGAATAGGCATTGGAGGACAAATCCCCAGAGGCCACAGGAGCTACAAAGAGATCAGAGTTCCCCTGTTCTCACTATGAACTGTAGGTAAGTTCACATTCTACCTTGAAGACCCATTACAAGAATGGATGGTTTGCATAGATCACACCTACATATGGGGAGAGATTTCTGTGCTCTGTTCATGACAGTGCTGGGAGGATTGTACAATGGGTTCCCATTTTCAGAAGATATAGTTGAGGGTTGAATGTGGGTGGTGCCAGAGATTCATTCATATTTTTAGATATTTTTGCTTTATGTGAATGAGTGTTTCTTTACATGTATGTTTGTGCATCTCATCTGGATGTATGTCTGGCATCAGAGGGGGTCATAAAAGAATGTCTGGCTCCCTTGAACTGGAACTGGAGTTATAGGTGACTTGATCTTTGTGGGTGCTGGACATTGAGCTGAGTCCTCTGCAAGAGCAGCTAGTGCTCTTGACCACTGAGCCGTATCTCCAGCCCTGTACCCAGACTTTTTGTTATTCTTTCATAAACTCAGCAGCTACACTCTAATAATGAAGGCTTGATGCTAGACCCTGGAATGAATCAACGGTGCTGGGGAGTCTGCTCTCTGGGGTGACAGTCTCTATTCAGAGAGGCTCTTATGCACGTGATTATTGGTTCATGGATATTTGTAAGCCTCAGAGGAGCCCTAGAGCGAAGCCATTGGATCTTGAGGCTGAGAGAAGGTATCTTGGAAGAAGTCATGTGCAAGCATTTCTTGAAAAAGCCAGACTAAGTTGTTCATCTGCGCCACTAGAACCAAGGATAGGCTCAGCTTCTGCCCATGACAACTGGAGAAAAGAGGTTTTCCTAGGGTCTCTGTGCACAGGCTGGACACTGGGAGGGGCCAGCTCAGCATAGCTCACAAAGTTGTTCTAGTTGTCCTGGCCCAGTGAGTGGTGACATGTCCTGCATCTCGAGAACCCATTTTAGATTGAAGGGGATTCCTCTCCTCTTCCAGTCCAACATCTCTTTTAGAGGACCGGACAAGGTTTGTGTTTTCCCTGTGATCATTCATTCCATGCTGTTTTCCAAAAATCTCCCTATTTGTGCCTCAGTTTTCTTGTCAATGAAATGCAAGCAATGTTGTGGATTGCTCAAGGAGAAAAGAATTAACATATGTAAATTATTAGACCAGTTTCTCTAAAGAGAAATGATCAACAGATGGTATATAGTATAATTACATGATGACCAATTAACATCCTACACATAGGGACTATGTGTAGCCCATTCTTACTATTCTTAGCCTCTGGCCAAAGTACAAGCATAATCTTTGGTTGGAATAACAAAGACAGATGATGTAAGGAGTGATTGTAGTGTAATGGTGGCTGGTTCTAGCTGTGGTACAGCTGCCGCCAGTGATGACAGTGGAGACAGCAGTGATGGTGGTGGAGATGACAGTGGTGATAATGGTAACAGTGATGATGGTGGTGGTGATAAGGATGCTGCTGCTGATATCAAGGTGGTGACAGTGACGGTGGTAATGATGGTGAAGTTTATTATGATTATGGTGATAATGATGGTGGTGAATGAAGGGTTAATAATAATGGTAGTGCTAATAGTGCTGATGATTATGTAAATTATTTTGATGGTTAAACTTTTTTGTCTACTTAACTGGTTTTAGGGGCATATAGGAGACAGAGCGGTGGGTGGCCCATGAGGACTTTTCCAGAGAAGACTGACAAAAATGGAAGAGTCACTCTGCAGTGGGTGGTGCCATCCCACAGGTTAGGGGGTCGCAGGGCTCAGTGAATAAAGCATCCTCCTTTCCTCCCTCATCTCTCCTCCTCTGTGTCCTCCTCCTCTTCATTCTCCTGTCGCACTCATCGTCATGAAGGATTGCATTTCTTAGCATTGAGACTCAAAATAAACCGTTCCTTCAGCTTTCTGTCAGGTATTTAATTATAAGAAACAATGTATATAGTTATGATGGTAGTTAACTGATAATATTCATCATAGTATTATAGATGATATAATAATATGTAGTTATGATTCCCCTTCTGATGATTTTCTTCACTCTGACAAAATATCCAAGAAAATCAACCTAAAAGGGGAGGATTGATTTTGCTTCATGATTTCAGAGGGCTCAGTCCATGGTCCCTTAGCACCATTGCTGTGTGTTCATGTTGAGGTAGAGCATGAAGTGGTGGGATAAGACATTACCTCATGGTGGCTGGGAAACACAGAGAAGCATGGGAACAAAACACAACCTACAAAGGCAGCCCCTGTAATCTACTTCCTCCCCCGGGCCACACCTCCTAATAGCTCCTCCGTGTATGAGCTCTCAACACAGTCACACACTGATGAAGTCAGTGTTCATGCGATCCAGCCACTGTTCAATAGATCCATCTGCTGTGAACCAAACCTTCAACAACAGAGCCTTTGGGGACACTTTATATCTAAACCATGAAAGCATATGGAGGAGAAAGAGGAGGAAGAGGAAGAGGAGTAGGAGGAGAAGGATTGCTGGAGGGATAGTTCGGTGGTTAAGAGCTTTATTGCTCTTGCAGATGGCATGGATTCGGTTCTTAGCACCCACATGATGGCTCACTGACAGTTGCAGGAAGTCTGATGCCCTCATATCTTCCATGGACATGAGGCACACATGTGGTGCGAATGCATACATGCGAAACACTCGTAGACATGAAATAAAATAAATAAACCAAGAACAAATAAGGAGACAGAGGAGATGAGGGTGCTGTTGAGAAAAGCTTTTAATTAGGTACCTGAGGACTGACAAGCGGTAGAGGACTTGCCTGGCTTGTGCAAGGCCTTGGGTTGATCCCTAGCAGTACAAACAAATGTAGAATTTACTTTGGAAAATAAATGTTCTGAATGGAGACCATCTTGCCGTCATTGCAACTAACCATGCATTTGTGCTGGCATTTGGCCTAATGCGATGAGAGAAGAAACAGACTGCTCGACTTGTGAAAAAGACACTGCTTTCTTCATTCCTTGTCCTTTGGACGTGATGGTTAGAGCTCCAGCCACCATAGCTGACCCTGAGATAAAGCTAAGTATAGAGGTTATGGGTGATGGAGGGACAAAACAGGAAGTCAGTGCCAATGAATACTTCCAGCCCTGAATGGCCGCTGCCTCCATGTTTCTTTTTCTTTTTCTTCTTCTTTTTAGTTGTTTTTATTGATACACACACACACACATATATATACATACATACATATATATATATATATATATATTCTCTCTGCTTCCCTCCCTTCCTCTCCCCTCCCCTTCTGCTCTCTCTCATGATTCCCATGCCCCCAATTTACTCAGGAGATCTTGCCTTTTCTTCTTCCCATGTATATTAGATCCATGTATACCTCTCTAAGTGTCCTCTTTGTTTCTAGGTTCTCTGGGATTGTGAATTTTAAGCTGATTTTTCTTTTCTTTTTATTTAAAAGTCACTTATGAGTGAGTAACATGATATTTGTCCTTTTGGATCTGGGTTAACTCACTCTGTATGATGTTTTCTAGATCCATCCATTTGCCAGAAAATTTCAAGATGTCATTTTTTCCTGCTGTGTAGCACTCTTTTGTGTAAATGTACCACATTTTCCTTATCCATTGTTTGGTTGAGGGGCATCTAGGTTGTTTCCAGGTTCTGGCTTTTACAAACAATGCTGCTATGAAAATAGTTGAGCACATGTCCTTGTGGTATGAGCCTGCATCCTTTGGATATATACCCAAAGGTGGTACTGCTGGTTCTTGAGGTAGATTGTTTCCTAATTTTCTGAGAAATCGCCATACTTAAATCCAAAGGGGCTGTACCAGTTTGCACTCCCACCAGCAATGCAGGAGTGTTCCCTTTACCCCACCACCTTTCCAGAATAAGTTGTCATCAGTGTTTTTGATCTTGGCCATTCTTATAGGTGTAAGATGGAATCTTGATGGGTAAGGATGTTGAGCATTTCCTTAAGTGTCTTTCAGCCATTATAGATTCATCTGTTGAGGTTTGTACCTCATTTTTTATTAGATTACTTGTTCTTTTGATGATCAATTTCTCTGAGTTCTTTGTATATTTTGGAGATCAACCATCTGCCTGATGTGGGTTTGGTGAGGATTTTTTCCCATTCTGTAGGCTGTCATTTTTGTCTTGTTGACCATATCCTTTGCTTTACAGAAGCTTTTCAGTTTCAGGAGGCCCTACTTATTAATTATTGCTCTCAGTGTCTGTGCTACTAGGTTTATATTTAGGAAGCGGTCTCCTATGCCAATGTGGTTAAGTGTACTTCCCACTTTCTCTTCTATGAGGTTCAGTGTGGTTGGTTTTATGTTGAGGTC
>LOEQ01002177.1:222539-235042 GCA_001685075.1 Bramus lutescens | reverse complement strand
GGTGGTACGATTTTAAATAGACAGGTTTGGGGTTGACAAGGAATGGGTTTTTGAGAGTTAGTCTCCATTGTCAACCTGACTGGGTTTACCTAGGAGACAGCTCTGGGCATATCTGACTGAGCATGGAAGACACACCCTGAAATGTGGGTCACACTATGGCATTTTCTGTATTTCCCAGTGCGGGGGTGTGAGAAGTCCCAGCCACACAGCCCAGCCACCGTGACCCCTGCTGCACTTCACCTTGATGGACACCTCCCTCCCAAACCTTGGGCCTGGATAAATTTTCCTTGCATCAGTTGTCAGATGTTGGTTCAGTCCCAGCAGTGAGAAAGGCAGCAAATACAGAGAACCGACTTTCACAGAATAAGTCTCCCTTAGCATGTTGCAGATTTCTTGGGGAGGGGAGCTTTCTGGATGGGGGTTGCCTAGCAGGGACTTCCACACACACTGAGTACCTGCTGGGTGGTTAGACCGTCTTCTAACTCTCCACCAGTGAGCAGAAGACCTCAGTGCTGACCCACTGAATACAAACTGTAACATTGCATTGCAGTTTGTTGGAGTTGGGAAGCAATAATCCAGGATCTCTCAAAGACCTGACATCCGGTCCTAGGGAATCCTTCAGGAATGTTTGTGTACTATGCTCACATTACAGAATCATCCTATATGTCCACCAACAGGTGAATGAATTAAGAGAATAAAGCATATATCTCCAGTGGACATTTAAAAAAATTTATGTGTGTGTATGTGTGTGTGTGGGGGGGTGTCGGGGGTGTGCATACAGGTATCCCAGCGTGCATGTGGAGGTGAGAGGACAATGTTTCATGAATGGATTCTCTCCTTCCACCTTGTTATGAGGCAGGGTCTCTTATTTCTTCTGCTGTGCTATGCATTCAAGCATCTGGCCTTGGCTCCTGTCTCCTCCTCCCAACTCACCATGGTAGTGCTGGGATTACAGGTGTTTGCCCACCATATCTGACTTTTTATGTGGGTTCTGGGGACAGGCCTCAGATCGTCAGACTGTGCAACAGTTACTTTCACCTGCTGAGCCATCTCCCTGGCTCTACAATTTTATTTAAGCACTAAAAAGAAACTAAATCATGTAGTTGGTTGTTTCAATTTTTTGGCTCTGCGGGGAGGGGCTGCTGCCCAGTTCCCAAATAATCGCATACAACAACTTAGTCTTTCTTTTGATGCCCAACTTCAACTTGACTTGTTTCTAGCCAGCTTTTTTCAACTTTAATTATCCCTTCTGTCTTTTGTCTCTGGGCTTTTACCTTTCTCTATTTCTGTATACCTTTTTTTTACTTCTTACCCCGTGGATTGCTGTGTAGCTGGGTGGCTTGCCCCTAGTGTCCTCTCTCCTTTTCTCATACCCCAATCTTTTTTCTTCCCATATTTCTTCTCCTATTTATTCTCTCTGCCTGACAGACCCACTTATTCTTTCTCCTGCCTTGCTATTGGCCACACATTCAGCTCCTTATTAGACCCTTCAGGTGTTTTAGACAGGCAGCACAGCTTCACAGAGCTAACCAAATTAGCATAAAAGGATGAACCACAACATAAACAAATGTAGCACATCTTAAAATAGTATTCTACAACAAAATCAGGGCTGAAGAGATGTCTTGGTGGTTAAGATTATTTACTACCATATTAGCAAATATGGTAAATAATCAGTAAATATTAGTAAAAGCATACTACCATATTAGTAAACTAACAGCCAGAGGTCAGATGCCAGCATGGACAGCAGTTGGTCTATAAACACCTGTAACTCCCATTCAGGAATACAAAGCTTGCATCTATCCTTATAAACACCCATACACATACATACACACACACACTAAATATATAAATCTATTTTTTAAAATAGCAAAAAGCATGCAGAAATTTATGGAATCCAAAATAATTATGCTGGCTGAATTGAGCTAATCTGATAAAGACATATTTCATGTTTTCTCTCATATAAAAAATTTCATTAAAAAAATTAAAGGCCAAAACATGAAAGTAGAAGAAAGTAGGGGACCGGCAGCAGGGGAGAGTGTGGTGAGGGTCAAAGGAGATGGACATGACCGGAGTCTGTGAAGTGCATATAGAAAACAGCACAACAGAACACATCGGTGGTTGAATAGACGCTAATATGAAAACCACAGAACAAGATGCAAAGAGCCTTGAATGCTAGCAGTTTCGTGCCCTCCACTGCAAGGGCTGGACATTCTCACACTGCAGTTTAATGAACCCTCTTCTTTCTGAAGAAAAGGGCATTAACTATGTCCTGTTAAAGACAGTGCTTCCTTAATTCAGACACCTCTGTCAGTTACCAATGGCCAGGGCCCTGTCACATCACCTCATGAGAACCAGGGCTGTCTCAGGGAACGGGCATAAAAGTCATTATGATAAAGTCAGCCGAATCTGCCTATGCCTTTTGCTAAACTGTCCATCACATTGCGTGCCCTCTCAGAGGTGTTTGAGCTGTTTCAACCCACTGCCTGGGCTCTTCCAGATGGCAGAGTCACCCTGGGCTTCCCTTCTCAGGTGAAGGTGGGATCTGCCACAGTTAATGCAATGTTTTATTCAGGGAGGGATCCTGGGAAAGGAGGCTTCTGGGAGCAAACAGGTCTGTCATCAGCTGCAGCTGTCAACTTGACGCAAACCTAGAGTCATCTGCGAAGAAGGAACCTCAGCTGAAGAATTGTCCAGATCAGATAGGCCTGTGGTCACGACTGTGAGACATTTTCTTTATTGCTAACTGATGTAGGAGGGCCCAGCACCCTGTGGGCAGTACTGTCCCTAGGCAGGTTTGGGCTGTATATAAAGGGTGGCTTAGCAAGCCAGTAATCAGTGTTCCTCCACAGTCTCTGCTTTAGTTTCAGATCCTAGGTTCCTGCCTTAGTTTTCCTCGATGGTG
Source organism: Bramus lutescens (assembly GCA_001685075.1). Classification (NCBI taxonomy): domain Eukaryota; kingdom Metazoa; phylum Chordata; class Mammalia; order Rodentia; family Cricetidae; genus Bramus; species Bramus lutescens. The sequence goes on along the minus strand of LOEQ01002177.1, from coordinate 232,140 downwards.
GACTTGCTGACACCAAATGAACCCTTTCCTCCTAAAGGCTATTTGGTAAGGGTTGTGTCACAGCAGCAGAGAAGCAGACAGGAATGAAGGCTAAGTGGTCACCATATGGTCCCTGAAGTTCAACCACTCTGTGGTCATGGGCAGCTCTCATCCCCACAGTTTTGTCTTGGAGATCTTTCCCACCTGCTTTTGAGCGTTGCTTTCATCTTATCAGTAGGTTGGACACCCAGAGAAGCCGCCGTACTCCCAAGTATCCCACTGTATCCTACACCCAGTAGGGGAGCTCTGCTCATGTCAGGCCAATGCATCCTAAACTGGCGGCTGTCTTTCATTCAGGGAGTGGATAGCTGATGGGATTACCATGTCCTCCACTGGTCATCAGCTTAATTCCAGGGAGAAACTACACCCTCCTCCCACCCCTTGTCCCTGAACCTGGCCCTCCTCCCCCCACCCAGCACCCCTGGGGAGAAGGAGGTGTCTGATTAAGACTGTTCCTGCCCACCCACCCCCAACCTCACAACTATTACTGTAAGTGAACCAATTTTCTCTCCTGACATCTGTAGCTCTTAGCAGTGAATATATTTGAAGAAAACCCGTTATGATTACTTGAAATCTTCCCTGCAATTTGATTCCTGATATTTCTCTTTACTCGCCCAATGATTCCTTTAACTCATTATGTCTTACACCACAGGCCTACCCCTCTTCCCCACTGACACACACCATTCTGGAGATTTATGCCTTCATGCCTGCATGTGGACAAGCTGGCCTCCCCAACTGCCAGCACCCCTCCCTGGTTGCTTTCTCCACCCTGAAGTCACCCCATTGCCTCAGCCTCAAATCTCTCCAGCCAGGGACTTTGTAAGGTTGTCTTGTTGGGGGAGTGGGGTTTCCTCCTCTGCTGTTGTACACGACCCCCTGCTTGTTCTCATGATTATTTCCAATTGCTTCCAGAACGCTTAGCGTTCCAACCTCAGCATGAAAAGAGGCTTTTCCTCCAGGGGAAAGGTACAGTGTGAGGATTAGAAGTAATGCCAGCAATCTGGACAAGGATGCAGCTCAGAGGCCTCAGCTGGTGGGAGGGAGTAGGGAGAGCCATGTGGCATGCTGAGCTTCAGAGGACCCTGAAGACATTGTTTCAGAGTACCACCTTGCTGTGGTGGTGGGTGGGTGGGGGAGTGATAAAGGCTCCCAAAGTGCTGTCATGCAGCTGGAGTCCAGGTCAACACTGCAGATGTATCTGACTCCCCAGCAACGTGTTGGGGTGCAACACTCCCCCCCCCGCAAGTATCACCTTGCCTGCTGCCTTCTCTACGCATGCTCGCTCTTTTGGCTGTCCTTTAACACACTCTCAATCAGCCCTTTCTGGTGGCATCTGTCATGGTAGCTCCCATTCACTAATTCGCTCATTCACTTATTCATTCATGAAGCTATAGTTACTGGGCACCTGGCAAGGGCCAGGAGGACAAAAAGGAACAAGCAGTCTGGTTCCTGACTCATGAGTGTAGCCCAGCATTGAACAGGGACATGAAAACAGCCATACTGGAATGAAGTCACTGCAAGGGTGGGCTCACCTGGAAGTGTGGAGCAGCCTGAGAGGCCGAGCCTTCCTATGCAGTCAAGCGATCTCTGTTTGATTCTCAGCTCTACTACTTGCTAATGATGAAGCTTTTGACTGCTCTTAGTTCTCTCTGCCCCAGTTTCCCCACCTATCATGCAGATATAATTAACAGGATTATGTGGAAATCTATTAGGAAAGAACCTTGCAGAGGATCAATGTTGTGTGACCATCAAAGTCTTCCATTCACTAAATGGAAGAGGTGTTCTGCTTCGCATTTCTTACTTGGTACTTGGTACCCTGCCAGATTTCTGTTCCCAGAACAGAGACACCAAAAGGCTTTCCCGGTATCCTTCAAGACCCATGTGTGTCTAGTCTTATGCAGTTATCACTATGTTTTTTGGTATTATTTTTGTTTTGTTTTGTTTCATAATGAGTGGAAGGTCTCCCACACCCAGCAGATCACTGCCTTCCCTGGACTGTTCATAGAGTAGACGCCACACCAACCACAGTAGAAAGTTCTATGGTAGGGACCCCAGGTGCATGTCCTCCCTCAGGTGATGAAGTGGGGAAGGGGCATCTTGCTGTTTCATGAGCTTTGGAGTGTGGCACCCTTCCAGCATGACAAATGAAGACTGGCTTCTCAGGATGGAGCAAATGACAACCCAGCCAGAGGAGGACACATTTCTGCATATTGTGATTCCCCAGGTTTAGGCGCCAGAAGACAGAGGCAGAGCAGAGGTAAGGACCACTCAGAGAGACAGTGAAGGGAACCCAGCATTGTCTGTCTCGCAGGAGTGGCCTCCCGGGATGTGAACAGAACTCCCAGACACTGACCTTTGTATGGAACTCTTAAGGCAAGGGGCACATAGCAAGCACTAAGATTTGCTTCTGTGCTATGGGCCAACCCATTCCATGGACAAAGAAACTGAGGCTTAAAAGGGAAAACAGGCTCACCTGGCCCAAGAAGCAAGTTGGACAGAGCAGGCCCCGCAGTCAAGGTCTACCAACCCCAAACCCAAGACCCTTCCTCATCCATGCTGTGGCATGAATCTCAGCTGGTACCAGGGCATTTGGCTGCAGAAGAATTTGGAATCACAAGGGTGCAGCAGCCCTCTGGACCATCCTTATATCTGAAAGCCACACAATTTTGGGGATCCATTTCCCAGGCTGAACTGACTACAATCAGGAGGCCTGGGGTGCAGGGTTGTAAGGTGAACCTCATGTGCTTTCTGGGGAGCTGGCAGGGGTGAAGCTGCTGGGGTCCCAGGGCCTAGCTGCAGGGTTACTGGAACCATTACTACGGCGATAAATCAGGCTTCTTGCGCACAGAGAGGGTCTCTGAGTTCCTGTAACTGTCTGTCAAAACTGCAGGGTCAGCCTGAAACCATCATCCAGGCCCACCCTAAAGGGGAGGAGTCTGCCTAACTAGTAGAAGCTCTGTTCTCAAGCTCAAGACACCCAAGCTGAGTAAAAGTAAAAACTGGCCCAGAGGCATAAAGATGGAGCTGTAAGATGTGGTGACTGAGTCTGAGCTTCTCTGATGCCCATCTCTGGATGGGGCCAGCAAAGATGCACCCAGTGTAACGATCCCAGCACTGAGAACTCTCAGGCCAACAGCTGCCTCCAGAAGAGGAATGGTCATGGCTGGATCATGAGGACTAGGCAGAAAGACTGAGACAGCCAACCAAAAGGTTGTTTAAGTCTCTGAGATGATGGAGCTGCTGACTGTGCTGCCACATGGGAGCAACCTGAGTACATGTATGTGTGCCTGTGTGTGTGTGTGTGTGTTTGTGTGTGTGCTCAAACATGCGTGTGTGTGGGTATACATGCATGCATGTAAAAGCACCATGTGCAAGCATATGATGTGTGTATATGTATGTGTGTGTACATGCACATCCATCATTGACTGGGATGCTCTACATCTTCAACTCAGTGTTGCCAGGGCTAGGTTGGTAGACCTGTGGATTACCATGGATTTCCATTCAGACCCTACGGAGACATGTTTAGAAGGAGGCAGATGTCTTTACCTTGAATGCTACTAGACAGCTTTATGCATTTGTCTCTAGAAAAAGGTGAGGGTCATTTAAGGAAGCAGGAGACACCTGCCTTTGTGTGAACTTTGTAGGCCAGGCAGAGATCCCTTAGAAGTATTCAGATACAGGACATCTGAGATGAAGGATGCTTTTCAGCTATTTCTGAGAAATTATCAGCTTCTGTATCAGGCCCAATCTTGAGTACTGAGTGGCCTTGAAGGAGTCTAGAGTAACAGTCAGTCTCTCTCTGCCCTTGTTTTCTACGTGAGTACCACTGGAGAGCTGGTTAGAATAGCAGAGCTGGGGGCTTTTGTTTTGAAAACTTGAAATAAAGGAGGTGCAGGAATCTGTACTTCAGCAAGTTACATTGTACACTGATTACAAGCACTAACCCCTCAAGAGTCAGGGAGGATAACCATCTTCCATACTTCCATCAATGCCCTACAGCCAAAGTCACCAGTCACACACCTAGCATCTGCTTGTTTATTACAGCTTGTATCCAGAAGAACTCAGATATCAGGACCTGCTGCCTAATGGAAAGAGCCAGGGAGAAGCTGTTGCTGACTGAAGATCACTCTGGATTGAGGACTGTGAACTTTAATCATCAACTTGCCAGAGCAGCAAGTCTCCGTGACCTTAGGCAAGGGGAAAGGTCTGTACCAGTTCTTTAAGAGGTCATTAAATGAGAGAGGGAGAGAGAGAGAGAGAGAGAGAGAGAGAGAGAGAGAGAGAGAGAGAGAGATTACAGTCTCTTGTCATCACTTTAATTGACCCTTGAAAGAGGCAAGATGGGAGTCTCAGGAAGGCAGTGAGCAGAAGGGCAGGAGCTGGGGGTTGACTGTCTTTGTCCTCTCCAATCTGCAAGTTGATACTTAATCTCAAATGCACCAGTATTGGGAGGTGTGACCTCTGAGAGTCCACTGAGTCACAGGGCTCTGCACTGCATAAGGCAGACTAGATGTCTTCATACACAGGCTTGATGAAGGAGCCCATTCCTTTCCCGCTTGCACTTTCTGCCATACGGGGATGTAGCATTCTTCCACTGCAGAGGCTCCAACACTCAAAGTACTGTCCCTGAACAAAGGCATCAAGACCCCTCCAGAAAACAAGGTGCCTTCACCTTGGTGGTGAATCTCACAAGCTCGAGAGCTGCAAGATGTAAATCCCCAGCGTGGGGACTTCTGTTTAGCATCTCAGAGAGACTACGTCAGAGTGGTAGTTACTTCTAAGTAACCCTGATGAGTATTTGAGGGAACAGCTTCAAGGAGGAAGGACTTCTCCAAGATCCTTGGTTCTGTTGATTCTGGGCCTGTGGTGTGGCCCAGCAACATGGCAACAGGACCATGAGGAAAAGGAACTGTTCACTTTATAGACAACAGACAAAAGCTGGGCACAGGAGAGATGGCTCAGTGGATGAAGCACTTGCCACCAAGTCTCAGGAGCTGAGTTCAGTCCTCAGATTCCACATATTAAGAGTGGTCTCCTGCCTCCCACAATCATGGTATGGCATGTGCATATATGCGTGACACGGACACACACATTCATGCACATGCACAATGAATAAACAAATGCAAAATAAAAGAAAGAAAGAGACCTGAGGTCCGAGCACAACCTTCAAGGGCATGCCCCAGTGATCTGCTTCCTCCTGACAGGGCCCATCTTCTGAGGTTTTACTTCCTTCCTAAGTAAAGAGTGCTACCAACTGAGGACCAAGCATTCAAATCATGAGCCTATGGAAGACATTTCATATTCAAACCATAACAGGAAGATAAGATGTGAAATCAAGTGAGCATTGCCCACTGTGCATTCTAAGCTCAGGAAGTTGGGTTGTACTGGGAGGTCAGATCATCAAGGAGAAATGCTTCTTCCATGTACAGCTCCGAGTTCCCTAAGAAACACATACAGGGCTGGGAAGATAGCTTGCATGCATGAGGACCTGAGACTGGTGCCCAGAACCCAAATTTAAAAAGACAAATGTGGGGCTTGCAGAGAGCCAGAGTTCAGTTCCCAGCACCCACAACCAGTTCACAACCATCTATAATCAAGTCCCAGGAGATCTGGTGCCCTTTTCTGGCCTCTGCAGGCAACAGGCACACACTTGGTGCACATGCATACACAGATGCAGGCAAAACACCCATACATAAGAAATTAAAAATAAACAAAATTGTTTTTAACTGGGTGTGGTGACCAAGGGAGAGATAGGTAAGTTCCTGGAGCTTGCTGGCCAGCCAGCCTAGCTGAATTGGCAAATTCCAGGTCTATTAAGAGACTTTATCCCAACAACCAAGCTTGAGCATAGGAAAGGAAACACCTTAAACAGAACGACTCTTCCTCCCCCAGATGTTATGAAGTGCCATTAGCCCCTCAATAAGGAGTGGGGCCTGAAGACCACCCCCCATCTCTGCTGGAATCTTGGCTGGCTTGTGCCCATGGAAGAGAATTGAGGGGAAAATGGGGACTGTTGGGAGAGGGAAATGAGGATTAGATATGAAATTTCATCATTTACAATGTAAAATTATCAAGAATACAGAAAATCAAATTAAAATAATTAAGTAAATAAACAAAGATCATGGAATCTTGAGGAATGACACTCGAAATTGTCCTTTGGCCTCTACACACATGCACACACATGCACCCAAATGCACAGGAACATGCACACACATGCATATGCCCACATGTGTATAGACCCATAAAAGTAAGATACACAGAATGGGGTAGAAGTGATGACTGTAGCTGGGGTTTTTCTGCCACGTGGGCTTGTGGGCACATCATGCCTCAATATGGCAACCATACTGAGTATCACTTAAAGCTGGTGGGGACGGGCAGAAAATGTGTATTTAATGTCACCAGAGAGAGGCTTAAGGTAGCCCCTGCCGTAAGTCCTTCCCTAGACTGCCACTTGCAACAATCACCTTCTCCCTGGGGTGGCAATGACAGAAGCAATGAGAGCAGAGGGTACGGATGCTTGGATGGAGGCCTCTCCACATGGACCCAGAGACTGATGACATCCATCCCAGAGGCTCCCAGCGGGGGAGACAAGGACTCCCCTCTCGGAAGCAGCCCCTTGCATGGATAGCCACACAGTTCTGATAGCTGGAGCATTCTTCTTATTAATCTAAATTTTTCCTGTAACTTCCATTCCCCCCATCAGGGGTATCTTTGTTAGTTTTTCTTTTTCTTTCTTTTTTTTTTGTCAACTTGACACAAGCTTAGAGTTATCAGAGAAAAGGCAGCCTCGATTGAGAAAATGCTTCTGTAAGATTGGCCTTTAGTGCATTCTCTTGAATGATGATTGATGTGGGAGGGGCCAGCTCACTATGGGCAGTGTCACCCCTCGGCAGGTGATCCTGGGCTGGAAAAAAAAGAAGGCTGAGCGACCCATGAAGAGAAAGTCAATAAACAGCAGTCGGCCACGGTCTCTACTTCAGTTTCTGCCTCCAGGCTCCTTCCCTGACTTCCCTCCATGAGGAACTGCAAGCTGAAATAAGCCCTTTCCTCCCCAGGTAGCTTTGGTCTTGGTATTTATTACAGCCATAGAAAGCAAGCTAGGACAGTGGTTTCTCTACTCTTTCTGCAATGAAGAAGTGACTTGGAGATGTGGCTACTCCACTTGGAAGTATTTCTGGTCCTTTTGTCTGCTTGTCTTCACTTTCGTGGCTGTCATAGCATGCAGTACCCTGGTCATCTCTTTCTAGACAAACTGAATTGACCTGTTCCGTGTGTGTGTGTGTGTGTGTGTGTGTGTGTGTGTGTGTGTGCACGCACGTGTGCAAGTATGTGAAGGTCAGAGGTTGAGGTAGTGTGCCTTCTTCAAGTGTTCTCCACTTACCCTTTGAGACAGGGCCTCTTACTGCCTCAGGCTCACCCACTGAGCTAGGTTAGCTGATGATCAAGCTCCAGATGGAGATAGTCCTGTCTCTGCCTCCCCAGACCTGGGATAGCAGGCACGTGGCCTCACTCTCAGAATTTTAACGTGAGTGCTGGGATTACACTCAGGTCCTCTTGCCTGCACACAAGCACTTCACCAACTGAGCCAAGGCACAGCCACCCTCATGCCCTTTTAAAGACACGGTACCCAGAACAAGCCCTGATTTTGTTGCCACCTGGGTGATTGCAGAGGCTGTGCCTCTGCACAGACCCTACTCAGTAGAACTGGGGTGCCTGAAGCTTAGAGCTGTGGCTTTCCCTAGGATCACATCCATGACTCAGGGCTGACAGATGACAAAGGCTGAACTGGTTCCACTCCCCAAATGATGGCTAATGTATTTTCAGACTATGTCTGAAGATGCTGAGAGAAATGAGACCCTTAGGCCTTCCAGACACAGAGCCTAAGAGCAAGACAAGGGAAGTGAGAGGGACTCTGGGGTGAGGCACCCCCTCTACTCAGATAGGGCTGCCATGCCTCAATGTGCAGGATGCCTCAGCTGCCTTTACCAGAGAACATGGCTGAGATTGGAATCACCCAGTACACCTTCCTCTGACTACACACCCAGGGGGTGTGGTATCTCCTGTGTCTGCTGACAGGAAGCCCCTGAATACAAAGCCTACATTTCCTCGTGTTTTTTTTAATGTGTTTTAGGCAAATAGCTTGACTGAAGCTGAATAAAGCCCTTAGCTGTTCCAAGAGTCTGTGACAGAAAGGAGATCACTTGTGACAATTCATCCGAGGTGTGTGTGTGTGTGTGTGTAGGTAGGTAGCCTAAAAACAAGTTTCTTATTTCTCATTTATAGGCCTCTGATACCATCCGAAAGCAATCCTTTCTTAAGTGAAATATTGATAGGTTTATTCTGCAATCTTAAGTGTGTCTCCTAAATTGCTGTAATTAAGGCTGGCAAAGCAGAGCGGCAGCAGAGAAAGGAGACCTGAGCTGGTGATGCTGGACCACAGAACACACATGGACACACACACACACATACACACACATATACACACATATACCATAACACACACACATACACATACATACACATACACATACACCACACACACATACACCATAACACACACACACATACACCACACACACACATACACCATAACACACACACATACACCATAACACACACACATACACACATACATACACCATACACACACACATACACACACATACACCATACACACACACATACACATACACACATACACCACACACACACACATACACACAGCGCACGTCTTGCTCATTCAGATTAACACACAACAGTCCTGAGCAGAGCAGACAGCTGACATCCTAATGACTGTTCAGAAAGGACAGCTCTGACGCCTGCTCTCAGCTCCTGTCCCTGCTCCATCCAAGTACCTCCAGGCTGCTTCATGACAGTAACCAAGTGGTCATTTCAGTGACCATGTGTGTTTATCATCTGTGGACTCAAGCTTCTGAGGACCGAGTATCAGGTCTTCCAGCCAGGAGCTGCTCAGCGGGGGGCGTGGAGGGGGACATGGGTGGGGATCTTAGCTCTTTGTGAAGGGAAGAGGTCCAGGGCTCTGTCTAAGTCAGTCTGCTGTCGTTTGGACAGTCCTGTTTGTGTCCATGAGAGGAGGTGGGCATAAGGGGTGCGTGAGAGGTAGGGAAGCAACAGAATAGAGACTAGGAACTTTTTTTTTCGTTTTTTTTTAAACAGGGTTTCTCTGTGCACTCTGTAGACCAGGCTGACCTCCAACTCTCCAACTCCGAGGTCCACCTGCCTTGCCTCCTGATTTCCGGGACCTGAAGCAGATCTGAGTAGGCCAGGAAAGACGCGGCCCCAGGGCCAGGGTGAGGAAGGTTGGGTAGGCATGGCGATTGTCCCCTGGGCCCTGGCTCTGCCTGCTGGGGACTGTGGCCCTCTCAGTATCTTCTTTTGTATCTTTTCTTCCTTTCTCTTCCGTCTTTCCTCCTCTAACCGTTTTCTCCTTCTCCCTTTTTGACATTTTCCTCTTGAGCAGAATCAGAAGGTGTAGTGAATGGGGACCGGCCTGCTTTTCGACCCGCCCAGCTCCCGCATGGCTAGCTTATACCCAGAAATA
>LOEQ01002177.1:158635-174695 GCA_001685075.1 Bramus lutescens | reverse complement strand
ACCACTGTCCCACTGTCTACAGAAGTTGTCCTTGTCTGTTGGATAAATAAGTGGCCAGGCGAGTGAGTGCATGAGGCTTCTCACTGCCAAAGTCAAGGAGCCCTGAGCCAGGTGGATGGGGCAGTGGCTTTCATGCAGAACTGGTCTGATGAGCTACTTGGGTCCTGCTTCTTGTCCTCTGGGATTGGCTACAATGTCTGTGTTGGTCTGTTGCTTCTGTCCACGTCTCCTTAGCCTGGTCTTGTAGTTATTTAGTGAACTGCTCTTTCAGAGTTCTTCCCCTTCTCATTTGTCCAGGAAACTGATTCCTTTAGCATTTACTGGAGAGGCCAGGCCGAACGAGGCAGAGTTCCTATGCGCCCAGGAAGAGAGGCTGGGTGTGAAGGCTAGGGACGGGGAAGGGATAGAAAGAGGCTGCTCTGCTTTCTAACAGGGCCTCATCCATAGTAAGGACTGGGGGGACTTTGAAGCTCAAAACACCACCCTTCTGGGCAGTACACTGAGATTCAGTTTTCCTGAAGTCAATATGTCCACATAGCAGACAAGATTCCCCAAAGGCCCAGTGGAAATCACCAGCTATTACATCCCCGGGGGCAGACAGCCTTTGCTTTGTCACCCAGGTGCCTCAGCCCCATCGCACACGTGGGAAGGAGAGGGGAAGGAAGAGACTGTGAACCTTGAACCTGACAGCATGCACCCTGTGCTGGTAGAAGCTTCCTACACGGGATAGTCTCCCATGTGCCCTTTCTCCTCCCTGCTAGCCCCAGGCCTTCTCTTAGGCTCACAGGGAGATGGTGCAGCTGTGTGTGTCTGTGTGCATGCACGTAGAAGCCAGAGGTCAACTTTGGAGGTCCATTTCTCAGGTATGTATCTCTTGATGTTTGTTTGTTTGTTTGTTTGTTTGTTTGAAGACAGGGCCCTGGTTGACCTGGTTCTCACCAATTGGGTTAGGCCAGCTGGTTTTGAGCACCAAGGACCCATATGACTTCACTTCCCCAGGGCTGGGATTATGAGCATGTGCCACCCTCCCCAGGTTTTATGTGGGCTCTGAGGATCAAACTAAGGTCCTTTGGTTTGAAAGGCACTTTACCAGTTGAGCTGTCTCACCAGGCCTGGAGCAGCACCTTTAAACACTGGCCTCGGGCATGTCCTAAGAGCCCAGCCTTGGTCTTTCCATCATGTCCCTCCCTGTGGCCCCCACAACCTGCTTCTTGGACCTTGAATGTCCTGAAGACTCCAAGCCCTGTGATGGCTCTGGACCAGGAGCTCAGGCAGACACACAAAGGGACCTGAGCTTTGCCAAGACACAAAAATGACACAGGAAGAGCGGAGGTGTCAGGAGAGATGAAAGTGTTTCGCATCTCCTTCTGACTGGCTTGAATGCTGCAGTCAGGAGAGAGATGGCTCTTTATGGCAGAGGGTGTAATTAATTAAGGGCGAGGTGCAGCCAGGGCAGACGGCTGGTGGAAGTGATAAAGTGGCATCATGCAGCGAGTCCCCAGTGGTGACAGAGATAAGGGATGGCAGCCACAGACACCCAGCTTGCTGTATGCTGTACCAGGAAGTGGGCTAGGAGCCTTTGGAAACAAGGCCCCCCCAGGCTGGGCAGAACATGTCTGTGGGCGAAGCCCAGTCTTCTTTGGATCTCTGATTTTGAAGTTTACACCCTGGTGGGAAAGTCAAAAACACCTATTTTAGGGCTGCTTACTTCTTGAAGACAGAAATGGAGAAAATAAGGTGTGTTCAGGGGGAAAGATCAGGAGGAATGTTAAAGAAAAGTAAAAAATAAAACTGAAAGCATGAAAAGCCTACAGACTGTTGAAAAAAGAAATAAAATCCTTATTGAGAGCCAGCAAAAAAAAAAATGTGTGCTATGGATCAAAAAGATGGGTTTAGGGAAAGGAAGGAAAAAAATCTCTGCAAGACTAAAATGCAGAAAGGAAGAAGTCTTGTAAAGGGCAAGGCGTTGCCTAAATGTATATAATTTATGTCATATATTTACATTTTAGTATTCATTATTTATTACAAGAAAAAAGGGTGCCATGTACTTGAAGTCAGCCATCCAGAGAAAAGCAGCTGAGAAGCCCCTTGGGAATAGCCACAAATCCAGGAATCAGAGGACTTTAACTTCACAGTGGGGGAAAAAGGTGAAAAGGGGGCCAGAGCCCTCAGTGCCTGTGGGAAAGACCTGTGCAAGACTTAAAAGGGGCCCCTAAAATTCCATGCCAGGGACGACACCCAGACATCTCCCTCCCAAAATTGTCTTTTGATGGCAAGAGTTCAATGGACAAGACCAAGACCTGACACATCCACACAGCCACCACCGTGGTCTGCCTTTTTTTTCTCTCTCTCTCATTTGATGTCAACATCACCCAGCCCTGAGGGTGGGAACAAAGGAAATCTCAACAATCCCTTTTAATAGAGCAGGATTAGCTTGAAGGAAAGGCTATTCACATCTCCCTTGGGAGGTAAGCTCAGGGCTCCAGATTCTGAGACCCAAAGGCCTTGCAGTACCTTGCTGTCTACCCAGGTTCTGCAGAAGCAGGCCCTACAGCAGGCACACAGACCCAAGCAGTTCCCTTGGGAGACACTAGATACATGAATAGGGACCTGGAACAGGGACCAGGGAAGAAGACAAACTGTTCAGGGGAGTGACCATGATGGTAAACGTGTGGAACCTCAGGTCAGTCCTAAAGCAGCGCGGCCCAAAACTTCAGAGCTGTCTCCTGGACAGGACCCCATTCTGCATTTCATTCAGAATGTGACATAGGTGGGCCATGGTGGACCTCTAGAGGTCACTCAACCCTCCTGGATAAATTCAGAAGTGAATCTGATGTCCCAGACAGGTACTCATTCCAAATACCACTGTGAACTTGTTCCCAAGGAGTAGAGCCCTGCGGGAGTTACCAGTAAGATATATATTTCTAAGCCCACATTTTGCAGATGGAGAAAATGAGCTTCCAAGAGATTAAATAATTTGCCTAAAGTCACAAACTATTACATATGGGAAGCTGTATGAGATCTCTGAACTTCTAGCTCTCATTCTATGCTAGTATATTAATGAGGGTTCTCAAGAGAACCTGAACTGGGAGAAAGATGTAGAGATGGTATAGATATAGGTATGAATTGAGTAGATGACATAGGAGATGTAAAAGGTATGACTATAGATACAGATGATATAGGTGACACACACACACATATATACACACATACTAGTGCTACAGATGATTTCTTTCCCTCCCCTCCCCCACCCGTCTTTCTTATTAGAGCCAAGGTCTAGCACTGGAAAACAGGAATTAGGGATCTTTTGTTCCACACAGTCCCTTCTGCCAGGCTCCTAGGGCTGTCGGATTCCTTTATACAGTTAGGCACATGGGTTTGGCCTTTTTCATTTATTTATTTGCACGTTTCCCATCAGCAGGGAGGGGTAGAGGGTGAAGTACAGGCAGAGAGAGGAGGAGGACAGGCTGGCAGAGGGTAAGAGAGACAGACAACCAAAGGAGTCACTGAGCAGAGTCCTTGGGTAGAAGGAGGCAGGCTCCTAGTGTCCAAGAGGAGAAGACAGGCAGCCTAAAAAGATAACAATGAAGGCTTCAGAGGCAGCTGCAGCTGGGAGGAGCAGCCAGGAGACACTGAGCCTGATTCTAAAGGGTGGAGAGGAAATAACAGTGCAGAAAGGCAGGCTGGAAGAAAGAATGGGAGGGGCAGGCCAGGGGATCTCCAGCTCCCAGAGTCCTAAGGCACCTGTACCTACCAGCCCAGAATATTAATTAATGGCTGTTTTTAACAATCCCTGGAAGCTCAGTGGTGGGGTCCCCAGAAAGGGAAGCAAAGCAAGCCAGCTGGAGGCACTTAGCTGCTGCCTAGCCTTGGGGAAAGAGCAGCAAAAGGTTCAGCTGTGATCAGAGGGAGAGCCAGACAGGTGGGGGAGGTGAGGCTGTGGGGGGGCGATGGCTACAGCTCAGACCTTGTGAACCACAGGAGAGCTAGCCAGCTGGGCTGCAGAGAAGCAAGCAGGCCTGGAAGAGGAAGGGCTCTGGGAGGACAAGGCTTAGAGTCTGTAAAAGCTTCCAGACCCTGGACACTTGTAGGCCTCGCCCGCTCTAGCTAGGGGGATATTATATTTTATTTTTATTATGTTATTTTGAAACAAGGTCTTGCTTTGTCACTCAGGCAGACATCGAACTTGCAATCCTCCTGCCTCTTCTCTAAGGCTGGCCTTACAGGTATATGCTAACATGCCTGATTCCCAGGAACTTTAGAAAAGATTCTCACAGCAGGCAGGAGGTGCCCTGCACAGGGTCACATGGGCAGGTCAGAGGACAACCCTGTGGCGTTCGCTCATTCCTTCCTTATGTAGCTGAGTTCTCCATATTGAACTTAGGTCTCCAGGCTTGCCGGGCGAGCACCATCACTCACTGACCCGTTTAACCATTCTCTCTATAGCTTCCTTTCTGGGTTCTGCACACACACACACACACACACACACACCGTTCTATGCAATATATTCTTATAGGTTCAGCAGCCTGTGGTCCCAGCTCTACTCCCAAACCCTCCTCAGCCAGGGCTTCCAAAGCCAATACGTGTTTTCCAAGAGTCTTGTGGAATAAGAATGCAGGTTCCTCGGGGACTGAGACCTGCCCTGATGTTTAAGATCACCTCCATCCTGCACTCTGCATCCTCAGGACTTCCAGCCAAAATAGACCTCCAGATGCAGCCTGTAAGTCAACTGGGTACAACTAGATTGTGTCAAGTCTGCAAGTCAACTGGGTACAACTAGATCTTGGGGTTGTGTGCCAGGGGCACTAGTTGCCACTATTTGTTTCTCTATTCCTTAAGAGAGCTAATGAGTAGAAAATCATTTCCTTTGCCTCTCCCCCTGCTCAGGGTGCCCAAAGCACCTCACAGCCATGCCTTCCTCCTCTCCCTTGCCCAGAGTGCCTAAAGCATCCACATCATGCCTTCCTCCTCTCCCCTGACCAGCCAGTTAGACTGGCAGCTGCTGCTCTGATGAATGATCATAGGAGCGGTAGAGGGGCCGGGTGACTCTGAAGTGAGATCTTGAACACAGATTAAGGACAGTGAGAAGCATGGTGTCTTGATCATCCTAGAGACACTGGTAAGGTGAGATCCTGGCAGACTCAAGATTTTGCTGATTCCATCCCTAAGGTCGAGCCTCCATTGTAAAAGATGCCTTCCTTAGCTATCTGTACATCACTGCTGCTCATCCCAGGCCTGCATCTCTGAGAATGCTTACATCCATGCACTCCACCTAGGATCACTCAGCAGAATGCGCACCTGTGGGCATACAGATGTAGGTCAAACATATAGCATATGTGTGTGTACATGCTGCAGATGGACTAGCCTGACAGGGAGCACACATGCACACAGGACCCAGTATAAGCACACAGCCTTGCACATTCCACATACGCAAACCTCATTAGGCATGCACAGGCATTCCATGGAAGCCTTTCTCAGGTAGCTCTGCCCCAGGCGAGGGAGCTGGTGCTGAGCAGACTGCACAGGCATTTTTGGATTTGACAAATAAATTACATTTCTTTTC
This sequence comes from Bramus lutescens, assembly GCA_001685075.1. NCBI lineage: Eukaryota > Metazoa > Chordata > Mammalia > Rodentia > Cricetidae > Bramus > Bramus lutescens. The sequence goes on along the minus strand of LOEQ01002177.1, from coordinate 169,132 downwards.
ATTAAAAAAAAAGGCTTTGAAGATTCAAAGCCTCAGGCCAGGAGGCAGTGACCACCCTCAAAGATGGGGCAGAGGGGTCACTGTCCACTGTCTGTTCCTGATACTTTGAAACTGTTGTTTTCCTGGGCACCTTGAAGGACATTGAAAGTCATGGCTATGTGAAGCTGGGAGGTCAATGGGTTCTGTAAGCCACCGTCAGACAGCTTGCCCATAAGTCCTCATGGCAGCTCTGAGCTTTCCTCAGACTCCATGACTCTGAGACCAGGCCTGTCTCCTTCAAGGCCATGTCTGTGTTCTTTCTTTTAGAGTGTTCCCCAAGAGCCTGGCATGTTTCCCATTGTTTGTCCATCAATGGACTGATCCTATCTTGCTGAGCTTGCCTGGAATCAGAGAAAGAATGCATTTGTGGCATAGGAAGATGCAAGCAACATCCCTGAGCTCCTCCAGCAGGTTCAGCGGACCCCTCTCTGGCAGCTGCTGTGGCTCTGACTGGACAGACAGTCTACCTGTTGTTCTCCAAGGTTCTCCCCAGCCGTTCCTCCGCTCCAGGGTAGCTGCTGGTCCCTGTTTAAAAGCCACCCACATCAACTTTAAATGCACTTAAATCTTTGGAAATGGACAATTTTCTCCAAAGGTCACAGTGATGCATGCAGCGGTCCATGTTCCCTAGTGAGTCTCAGACAATGCTGGTGAATTCCTGGGGGAGAGAGGAGANGGGGGGGAGGATGGAAGAGCCTTATAGATGGCAGACCCAGCTCTCTCTAGCCTCCCTGCAATAAACCCACAAGCAAGCCTCCTCTCCCCTTCATGAACACAACACCATGGATTGTCAGTCTGGAGGACAACTCCATGATTATCCAAGCTGCCATTTCCCAGACGAGAATGTGAAAGCCAAGAGAAGGGAAGTAACTTGTCTAAAGACGTCCAGCTGGTCAAGGAAAATCGCCACCCCTAGCCTTTTTCAGAGGTTAATGTCCATGCAGGGGTGGGTTTGGTTTTGTTTTTAATTTTCAGCCCACATGCCCAGGCTGTTTTTTCTGCTTACCTTACCCTCTCCTCCATATCTTCCCCAATGTTTCTCTCTGGCAAACTTCTTTAGTACTCCAAAGCCCACTTGCAATGTCACCTAGTTGGTGACACTTTCACAGCCCATTATACAGTGAACTGCTCTTTTCCTAGGTCTCTAAAGCTCTTCCCAGTATCCAACTGGGCACTTGGCACTGTCATGTCTACTTCTTTTCCTGACCATGGTCACCTTCAGAATGGAGGATCCCAGATGAGCCACCCTACCACCACATCTCTCCCAGGCTGACAACTGTACCAGAGAGGGAGTACAATTCCCCAGTCAGCAGACACATGGAGGGGAGGATGGTCTAAAACTTTCCACAGAATTTGAAGTCAACTTTCTGGAAGTCTGTCTCAGCCAAGAGACTGTGACCCCAGTGAGACAGCTTTCTCCCCAGACATGTTCATACCTCTAAGGACCCCAAGTGTCACTCTACCTGGACGAGATACATCTAGATAAGGAGGCACTCCAGGGAGATATGAGGTGACCAAATAGGGCTCCTGTGCCATCTTTTTCTCTGGGTCCACAGTTTAAAAATGATTGCTCAACAAAACCCCCATCCCCCCAAAACAAACAAACAAACAAAAAACTATCCCAAAGCCTGGCCTCTAGTTCAGGACCGTCCCACCCTGCATTCCTCCCAGGGGACTGGAAAGGATACACACCCCAACAGACAGCCCTGCCACTTCCAGAAGCATGAGAGCACAGACAGAAATCATTGGGCTCCAGGGGGACGATTCAGTCAGTACAGCATGTACTGCACAGGCATGAAGACCCAAGTTCTGATCTTCAGCACCCAAACAAACCCTTGTCCACCGCCTTGCGTGCCTGTGACTTTAATACCGGAGAGACAGAAGTCCCCAGGGGCTTCCTGGCCAGTCCCAATCTAGCCAGATCAGCTAAATTTAATTTTTCTGAAGAACCTGTCTCATAAACAAAGTGTAGAGTGATTGAGGGAGACACCAGAGCTTGATCTTGGCCTCCATATGTGCACACGTGCGTGCACGCACACACACACACACACACACACACAGACTAGGAGTGGGTTGGGATTTGAGAGGCTTGTAAGGTTTGATAGACCAGTTACTCTTCATTCTCAAGGGTGGTCACCACCATTTGCAGGGAGTCCTCTCCTGCAGGGAAAAGCTGTCCCCCAGATGTTCCCATGTGCATGGCTAGGAGACTGGGAATGGCAGACAAGGAATCTAAGTAAGTACAGATTAAGAACTGCTGAGGCACAGGATGGAGGTCTGTCTGAAGTGCAGTGGGAGGACAGCAATCAGAGAAGATGGGGAGCCAGAAGGTGGTACCCCTGGCTACCTGCTCAAGTTCGTGCCTGCCCCTCATGTGACTTCTCTCTCTAGATGCTTCCTGGCAGCCTCAGCCATGGCTCTCTATGTGTTTCTGTTTGGCAGGAGGAGAAAGGAGGCAGAATGAAAATGGGACAGGACTTTGGGAGATGAGCGACTAATTTTCTGTTAATGGCTGGTTGCTTGGCAACCCAGTTTCTCTCTCTCTCTCTCTCTCACTCTCTCTCTCTCACCCTCCAATTGGACCATGGAATTCTCAGTGTTAAAGCACCTCCCACAGAAGCTGGACCTGTCACTGCCCTGCCCTGCCCTGTCATTGTAAGAATAGAACAGAGCACTGGGCATGGAGGCTGAAAGCCTCAGATGCACACACAGCCTACCAGATTCTCTGCCGCCTTACCTGCCATCTAGCTATAAGCAAACCCACATATACATACACGCACATGTTCATAGTGCACATGTGCACAAATGCTTACTCCTATAGAACAATAATAAACTCAATCTGTTAGCCCAAGCATGCCAAGCATTTTACTATGCAGTTTATATTAATGTCCTCCATTTCTCTTCCCTGTGGCTTTATGCAACACATTAGCATCCTTGTTACATAAATAGGAACCAGGAAAACATGCCGAGCGATCAGAGTGCTCATGTACAGATGTCATGGAGATCTCATGGGGGAAACTGCCTTTAAAATGACCCTACCTTGGTCTACATCCTTCATTCCTGGTACCCACGCCCAGAGCAATGCCAACTGGAAGCTAGATGCCTATGAACTCGGGTCTGTTTCTTTCATGCAGTCATCTCCAGGGCTTCAAGGAGTGTCCCACTCTCTGTCCTCTTCCACAAGAGCCAATGGGCCTGGGACAGACGGAAGTGGCCTGTGTCTTTGTGACAGAGTTAGCTCCACATGTCTGGTGTCCCATCCATCAGAGCCATTTTTTACTTAGAGGCAAATCTGCCACCTCCACAGAGACAAATGAATACTTCGCAACCTCCCTTGTAGGGGGCAAGAAATGCCAAAAGATTACAAGAGAGGGTCACTGGGTGAACCTTATGAAGAAATTTGAAAGGAGGTTTCTTCAAATAACAGGCACCCCTTTACACTTTCCCAGTTATTTCTACTCTGTGTCTGGACTGTCAGGCTAGAAAGCAGGAAGAGATAGTAGAAACCCCAGGTCATGTGGCAAACTTGAGGGACAGAAAAATGAACAGATTTGGACATGGGGAGGATGTATGGACACGGGGAGGACCTCAAGATGTGAGAGAATATGGATATGGGGAGGATCTATGGATGGGGGAGAAGATCTATGGATACAGGGAGGACCTATGGATGGGGGAGAATATCTATGGATACAGGGAGGACCTATGGATGGGGAGAAAATCTATGGATACAGGGAGGACCTATGGATGGGGAGAAGATCTATGGATACAGGGAGGACCTATGGATGTGGGAGAATATCTATGGACACGGGGAGGACCTGTGGATGGGGGAGAAGATCTATGGACACGAGGAGGACCTATGGATGTGGGAGAAGATCTATGGACACGGGGAGGACCTATGGATGTGGGAGAAGATCTATGGATATAGGGAGGACCTATGGATGGGGGAGAAGATCTATGGACACGGGGAGGACCTATGGATGGGGAAGAAGATCTATAAACATGGGGAGGACCTATGGATGTGGGAGGCTTATGGACATAGGGAGGACCTATGGATGGGGAAGAAGATCTATAAACATGGGGAGGACCTATTGATGTGGGAGGCTTATGGACATAGGGAGGACCTATGGATGGGGGAGAAGATCTATAAACATGGGGAGGACCTATGGATGGGGAAGAAGATCTATAAAGATGGGGAGGACCTATGGATGTGAAAGGCTTATGGACATAGGGAGGACCTATGGATGGGGGAGAAGATCTATAAACATGGGGAGGACCTATGGATGTGGGAGGCTTATGGACATAAGGAGGATCTAGGGAGCCTCTTGAAAAGATTGTCAGCTTCTTCCTGTGAAAGAAAAGCAAGCACTAATCTAAATAGACCACTAGCCTGCTCCATAGTTGGATTTTCTATCATACAAAGAAACTGGTACAAACAGGTACAATTGGTCTCTAAATGCAGAAGGTGCTGAGACCACTGAGAGAAGGGAGAGGTGAGGTAATCCACCCCCTTTTCACACCTGGGACCCTCCATCAGCAGGTGACACCTCCCCAACATGTCTTCCAGCAAAACTGGCCGAGCTGCTCTTGCTGTCCTCAGATTTGCCTTCCCTGTCCCTCTCCACCGGGACATGCCAGCAACTCCTCTACCTCCCTCTGTATGAGACTGGAGGCCTCCCTCCTCACTGTGCATGTCAGACTGATGAGCCTGAGCCTGACTCTCCTGTTGTCAGGCTGCAGGGCCCAGGGCTGCTGAATTCTAAAGCTGGAGGTGAGGAGAAGGGGGTAAGGAACCAACAGGAGGATAATCCGACTGAGCACTGAGCCAGTGTGATAGAGGAGAAGGGATAGGTAATGAGCGGTGTGGGAAGGCCCGAGTGCAGACTTGCATTGAGATATTTAAGCTAAAATAAAGTCTGCCTCTCACCCTGAAAATGAGAAGGTTTCACTGGGCCTTCTCTGTGACCAATAACATGGGTTGTGGCTTGACAGAATCTAGAATCATGGGAAAGATGAGCCCTGGGCACATGGAACTCTAGATTAGGTTAATTGAAGTGGAAAACACACACACTAAATGTGGCTGGCACCATCTCACGGACTGGGGTCCTGAATTAAATAAAAAGAAAAAAAGTGAGCTGAACTGGGTTCATTTCTCTGTTTCCTGACCAGCCAGCCACCTCCTGTTCCGGCCACTATGACTTCCCATCATGATGGACTGTGTCCCCTAAACCAGGCAGCCCAAAGCTAAGCCATTCCACTGGCTGATAAGCAGCATCTTGTCAGGTATTCTTATCACAACAATAGGAAAAGTAACTAAGACATAGGTGAGGTCCCTTCCATCTTGACGTTCTGGTTCTGTGGTCCTGGTTTGGGGAGGTGTTATTGAATCCTTGTTCCTTATCCTTCTGCACACAAGCCTGCTTGGTATCCTGGATGTCCCAGCCAATTCCTGGGTTCTCAGCTTAGTGGGACCAGACATCCCACCCGTCTCAGATCATCACTCTTCCAAATATTTATGAACCTTGACCTTCATACGCTCATTTCTCTCAGGTATTCACTTTAGTGTGTCCCCTCAGAAAGGCTTTCCTGGTCACCCTACTGTAGAGTGCACCCTAACAATCTCTGTCTCACATCTCTCTCTCTTCTCTATGGGGTCTCAGCACCTGAGTGTGTTCTTGCTGGTCTGGAGATACTCTTTCTCTCTCCTGAAGACAGACTTTACCTCCTGAATGCATGGCACATCCTCATGCTATTAATTTTGGGTCACAACCTGTGCCCCAAGTCAGGTCTGGTCACCCATTCTCAATAAGTCAATTAAAAGGGCCAAATTAAAATGGGAAGCAGAAAAAGATTTATTCAGTGTGGCCACATTGGGAAGGGGAACAAATATCTAATGAACCCCTCAAGTCTGTCTGTGGGCTCCTAAAGTGAGATCAGAGTTTAAATAAAGAGCAAGGATGTGCCCATCTCAGCAGTCCAGGTCCAAGTGTGCTCCTGCCCACCACAGATCCATCATCCTTTGGGCTTCATTCTCACCCTGTAAGGTGCTCTGATAACGTTATTAGAACTGTGTGATGTCTCCTTCAGGGAGACAAGCTCACCCTCTGGTTGGCAACTTTTCCTTTTCTCTGTGTGAGACTCCTGGGGAAATTCCCATTTCTTTAGAGTCCATTGTTTCGATAATCTGAATGTAGGATTGAGAGACACAGTGTTGCTTTAGAATGGCTTCATTTTGCCCAACACTTAGACTCACACCTAACACAGTAGGCATGGTAATCAATGACAGCTAAGTCACTGATAAACTGAATTACAACAAGCATGTCTCCATCCAAATGCACACACACTAGACACAACACACACGACATGACAGCACATGCCATGCCGAGAGATAGACAAGAGTAGCTTTCCATGTGTTGTTCTAGAAGCTCTTGGAATCACACACAAATGGGGAAGGCCAGAGCCCCACTCTCAGAAGACAACAGTCTGTGTAACAAAGCATGCAGGGCAGGGCCATGAAACTTAATGTTTAGATTACACAATAAAATATTTCTATTTATGCCTTTTATACTCCCTTTCTAATAAAAGTAACAGTATTTTCATGGCTGCCTTCTTATTCGGTCTTTTACACAAGGTTCCATTAACAATGTCTCCAAGCACAGAGAGAGATGAAGGAAGAGGGAAAGCTCGCTGTTATTCACTCTTTCTTACTTATTTCTATTTAGTTATCTTATTGTGGTGGGGGATGGGCACAAGTGGAGGTCAGAGGAAAACTTTTGAGAGTTGGTTCTCACCTCCCACCTTAGGGAGGCAGGGTCTCTCTTGTATCTGCTCTGCAGTCTACTCCAGGCTAGCCAGCAAGGATTTGCCTTTGACCTTCTGCTCCTGTTTCATTCTGTTGAGGTGACAAAACATTCTGACCAAGGGAAGCTTAGGGAAGGAGAATGTTTGTTTCCACTTACGGTGTTTCAGCTTACAGTGTTTCCCTTACATTGTTTCCCTTACAGTGTTTCAGCTTGCAGCTTCCACCATGGAGGGAAGGAAGGTCAGAACTCAAGCAGAAGCTTGAAGCAGAAGCCACAGAGCTGCTCTCAGGATGACTCAGACTCAGGCTCATCCAGCTTCCTTAGAAAATCCCGGCCCATAAGCCTAAGGGATAGTGCCACCCAGAGTGTCCTAGGCCCTCCCATATCCAAGTGAAATGACCGCCCAGCGACATTTCTACAGGCCAGTCTGACTTGAACAATCACTCAATTGTGTCTCTGCTCTCAGGTGACTGTGTCAAGTTGACAGTTAAAGTTTCCTGGACACCTTAAGACACTGATTATCCAGTGGCCACGCCCAGAGTGACAAGGTACCTGAGCAAGGACAGGTACAAGAGCAGAAGAAAAGAACAAGATGTGACCACGGCACATAAGGAAACTCAGCTCCCCATCGCCTCTTGTGACTGCCACATCAGAGAATAATTGCTTCATGTTTGCTCAGGAATGAAAACTGGGTCAAAAGTGGAAAGTTTCTTGTAGGTACAACTTCCCCTTCATGGGTAAATATTGGTATTGTGTCATGGAATGCAGTAAATTATCCATTTTGAATGCTCATTAACAGCTGTTAAACTTTCTTATTTATTAACACACTAATAATTCACTCAATGTTTTTTTAAAAAATTAAATATAGAATCACTAATGGATTACATTTAAATAATTAAGTGCAGGATAAGTGGAGTGGGACTGGGCATTGTGCTCGGTTCTATGGCACATTTCCAAGGGAACAGACACATATGCCACTTATTGTATGTGAGGGGGCACAGTAAAGAAACCACCAGCATGACTGCTCTGTGGTATGGTTAAAGGACAGGCTTTTATTGTAGGCAAAAGAGAGGAGATATATCCAGAGGCGTCTGGAAGGGTCCAGAGCAGAGAGAACAGTAGATTGATCATGGCCAGCAGACTGGGCAGGGCCAGGGCTGGGGAAGCAGGAGAGTGGGAGAAAATAGTGGAGACAGTGAGAGGTAGCATAGTGAGCCATTGTATCTTTCCAAATGAGACACGTTTGGACCCTGGGGACTCTCATGTGGAGAGCACAGAGGCCATGGTCATGGGACCACACCCACTCCAGCTCTCCTATGTCAGTGCTGACTCCTGGGATTTAACATAGTAACTTCTCCAAAGTGCCCTTTTGATCAACCCTTGCCTACTAGGCATATGGAGCCACATAATTTCACGAAGAGCCAGAGTGGGAGCTGGTGAGTGAGCCAGTTTAGTAAATGTGAGGTGTAGAGTTCAGCTCTCTGGAAACCCATGCAAATGCTGGGTAGATGGCAGCCCGCCTGTAGCTCCAGCCTCAGGAGGTAGAGACAGAAGTGCCTTAGAGTAGCTGGCTGGCAAGAACTAATAAACATCAACCTCAAGGCTATATGTATTTTTTTAACTTAATAAAGTATGTACTGTTCATGTTGCTTCTTCTCTGTCTGGCAACTCCCCCTTCTTCTTCCCAGTGTCCTGTGTGACTGAAAATTCTGCCTGGCTATTGATTGTTCAGTTTTTTATTAAACCAATCAGAATGATACATCTTTACACTGTACAAAATTCTTATTCCACAATACCCCAAAGGTCCTCGGACCCTTACTCCTCTGTGGCTTGAACAGAATTGATATCTCCACAAAGAGACCCAACGGGAAGGTTCAGGAAGCCTGATATCACCAACCCTTTCCCTTTCAGATGGAGACATCACCAGCTCTGCACAGCTCCAGGGTGGTCAACACTTTGCCATGGTCCTGAATTCCCAAGAGGACACAATGGGCTTCCTCCAATCTCTAAGACACTGGATTGCATCTGAAAGGGTCTAGATGGTCTCTGGAGTTGTTGTCTTATTCATTTGAAAACTCACTGTATGATACCTGTGGTGAGTCTCCCCCAACCAGCAGAAACAGGGCTGAGGATTCAGACTCTGGCAGGTCCAAAGCCAGGTGCTGATTTTTGTTACCCTATGAGGGTACACAGTAGTGGAATGAAAACTTATATTGTCTCTTTACCTCTTAAGTCCCGGTCATGGGTCCCATAGTCTCAAGGGTCCCTTTTCTAATAGAGTTCATCTCTGGAGGATAATTACATATCAGTTCCTTCCTCCACTGCAGAGCTCTGATTTTGAAAAACATCCAGCTGTAAGACTCTGTATTGTAGTCAAGGAAGGCCTTGATCCTGTTCCACCCTTATTTCTATGTATCTGCTGAACGTACAGAAATGGGAGGCATAAAGTGCCAGCCCTACAGAGATATTAGAAGGGGTGATGGCACCCCTGCTAAATGAGCGCCTTGTGGAATGCACTGAGAAGGCAGTGCACTGGAGAAGACTGCTCAGACACCATTTACAATCAATTGGGAGTCTTTTTTCAGCTGGCAGGGACTATATTCAGGTAGTTGGGACTCAAGTGTAGCTCTGAGTGTTTAGAATAAGAGGCTTTTAAAGGCAAAACACACATCTTATTATCTCACTTGGCAGCTGCATGGGTGATTTTGTGCAAGCAAGCAGCTTAACAGCAGCTAAGATAAGTGGTTAGCTGGAAGGGGAAGTTTACACAAGCAGAAAGTTCAACAGAATCTAAAATAAGCTAGTTGGGGTATCTTGACCTCCAGTTCCTAGACTAAAGTTGAGTAATTTCCACTGGGATTTTCCATCAAGGAGATCTAATCCTAATCAAACCTAAAATGGCCTCAGTAGGAATACAAGACAGGGCAGTCTCTGCACTGCCTTGTTCTGTCACAGTGGGACAGTCCCAATGATACCTTTAGAGCGGGAAGTTCATGACCTTTCATTCTAGAGTCATCTAATGGGAGAGTAATCAAGTCTGTAAAGAGAAAAACCTAACCTGGGTAGAGAAATTGCCTTCTTTTCTGCTGTGTTCTGGAAAATATAAAAGGCAGATTCAACAAATTCCTCAGCCTGGGGAATTTAGACATTCAATTTACATATAAATGGAGACCAGGAGCTTTGGAGGGAAAAGAAGTTGGGAAATTTTAACTAGAGGATAAAACCTGAGGGGAAATGCAGAAGAGGAGAACACTCTAAGAAAAAGAACTGAGGGTCAGATCCAGAGACCCACCTTCACATTTCATCTCAAGGTCCTTTGTGTCCACATGGCCAAAAGCTGAGCGATCTCTCACACCCATGGTTCCTGAGATCAACAGTGTGGCTCATACAGTTGCTGGACTGATGAGTTCCTCCGTCTCATCTTGACATAGACACAAAGTGAGACCCCAGAGTAACACACTCAAGACTCCCATGAGCAAATTCTACCATTGCATAAGGACAAGCCCAGATGTCACTGCCTGATTGGAGGTGGGAGGATGGGACCAGACATGTGTGCCCAAGAGTTATAGGAAGGTTAACTCTAAGATACAACTGTTGTGGTTTAAATAAAAATGCTGCAGGTCCCTGAGTGGCTGCAGTGGGCATTGGGCCATGAGAC
>LOEQ01002177.1:142513-158412 GCA_001685075.1 Bramus lutescens | reverse complement strand
GGGTAGGAGAGTAGCCACAGCAGTAGCTACCTCTCTGTGAGAGAGACGGAAAAGGGAGGGACTCAGACTGGAGGGGGAGTGGGCGTGGCTTGTGTCAGGACAGACCATTTCAACAACTGAGAAAAATGAGAATGTGGACTGCCCAAGCCCACCCTGGTGTAAACCATCTTCAAGAAGCAGAGAAACCAGATACCTACGACTGACAAAATAAATTCTATGAGAACAGTGTCCTTCCCTGGACCCAGAGAACTGACCTTCCGAGTAATGAGCTCTCTCTACTTCCACTCTGTAGTTGGTGCTAATTCCATCAGTAAGATTAATACCACTGTCACAATTTGAGCCAAATTTGAAGTATAAAGCCCAAGGCTTGCTACACTGCTGAGGGTGGTGGGTTCAAATTAAAGTCCAGCCAGAAAGTAGACCTGAGTTTACCCTAAGGCAACAAACACTTGACTCCCTGAAAGGCCACAAACTGAGACCACCCAAGCACCACCAAGGAATGGGCCAAACAGAATCCAAGGGGAAAATACCTAACATTCCAAAGGAAACACCTTACTTCCAACCATTATAGATAGGATCACCAGATGTCCCTTAGCCTAGCAAACACCCATCCCCTTTCACCAAGATACCCCTGGACAAATATCAGCCAGTCAGGGGTCCTGAACCTTAGAAATCCCCTCAAGCCAACCTCTGCTATAATAAAAACTCCACCCCAACTGAACTCAAGGCTCTCCAACCCTGTACCACTAGAGTCTAAGTTTAAGCTTGAATGAAAGCTCTTTGCTTTCGCGTTTGGATTTGAACTCTTTGATGGTCTTTGGGAGACTCCATGATCTGGGCTTAACATAAGCAAGCTTGATTTTTATTGGGGTGCTGTCAAGAACTGGCCAGTGACTGTGTCCTAAATCGGGTTAAAGAGACCGGCCAAATCCATTTCTTGGGTCCCTTCTAAGCAATAAAACCACAGGTATTTTTACAGAAGAGAGACAATGGGACAATAAGACAGTGAGACAATAAGACAATGGGACAGTAAGGAAATGGGACAATAAGGAAATACAAAAAAAAAAACTCAGAAAAACATCATGTAGTCACCATGTGAACAGGGAGGTTAAGGTTGTTCTCAAAGACAAATCAAGGTCTGTAGGACCCAGCCAGGACTAGCTCAAAGTGGCCCCAGTCTCAGTAGTTTACCCTAAGGCAATATCTGGTTCCAGGAAAGACCACAAACTGAAACCACCCAGGAATAGATCATCTGAAGCAAATTCCTAACAGGACACCCCTAGACAAATGCCAGCCAATCAGGGGTCCTGAAACTTAGAAATCCCTCACTGTATACCAGACAGGACAGGGAAATTCTCTGTTCGGTACGGGTGAGGGAGCCCCATCACCAACCTCCAGCCTGAGTCCCTTCTTTTCTATCTCTCTCTCAAAGAGGCAGCTTCTATCTCTCCCTTCTCCCCACTTCTCTCCTTCCCCCCCTGTCTCTGTCTCTGTCTCTGTCTCACTCTGCATCTCTCTCTGCTCTTTCCTCTTCTCCCCTTCCCTTCCATAACCCACCAAATAAATATCCAACTTCACTCTGCATGGTGTGCCTACCCATCTCTGTCTCTCACCTGCCACATGGCTTCCTGCCTGGGACCCAGCTGCCTTCATGGCCTGCCGTGGTCTCACCACCCGCTGCTCGCTGCCTGCCACTGCTGGGGAACCTGCAGCGTGGTCTCATGGCCCGCTCCCACTGTTGCCACTCGTGGACCTGCAGCATTTTATTTAAAGCATCACATTAAAACCATTATTACACTCACCCCAACCTCTACTATTATAAAAACCCAGCCCCACCTGAGCTCAGGGCTCCCTGATCAGACCAATATTTTGGATACAGAGAGAGTCTGAATTCAAACTTGAATAAGAATAAAGGCTCTTTGCTTTTACATCCAGGACTCTCTCTCCTAGCTGGTTTTAGGGGAACTCCATGATCTGGGCATAACAGGTCATCGGTTCGGCAAGGTTAGGTTCCGGGAAATAGAGCAACTTCACTCTTACAGTAAATAGAAACTTATTTTTAACCATACAGCATAATGACTCAGGCCTTCAAAATGGAGTCAGGCAGGCTCCTCATGGGTACCTAGCTTTCCTTTTCATTCTTAGTAATGTGCTTTTACTTTTGTCTTTTTGTGTCTTGTTCAATTCATGGTTTGCATTACAGAGATGCTGGACAGAAAATCACAGGACGCAGAACCCCGCTGGCAATAGGCTGGCCTCACTTAGCTGGGATTGAGGGAGTTCCCCAGGTAGGCTCACAGGTCTCAGACCACATCTGAAGAAGTCTCTCAAAGAGCTGCCTCTCTCCTGCAGCAGACAGTCCCAGCTTCGAGGACAGTTCCTCCCTGGTGGTGGAGGATGGGCAAATTGAAGAAGGAGTGTGGTTTTATCTCACTGACTGCCAAACACCTTCCCATCAGCGGAAATGTTTTCTAAGTAGACAAAAGCAGCCTTCCCCACAGTCCAGGAACCAAGTAAATCCAGAGCTCATCACTAACATACCTGCTAAGAAGCTGATTAATGGAAAACTCAGCCCAGAGATATCTGGCCAGATGGGTGTGCAGGGCTTTGTTCTAGTTTTGCCCTTAAGGACGTGAATACCTTCCCCATCAAGGTTACTCCTGTTATAGAATTCTAGGTCTGATGGAGACTGAATGCTGATGCTTCCTCTAATCCATCCCTTGAGCCTCTGCCCACACCCCTGCACGCACCTCTCCAAACATAAGAAACATAAAATGCTTCAGAAACTCCTGCCAATCTAATGGTTGATTCTGTTTGAAATTGGCTCTCTCTGCTGTGGTCCAGCATCCATCAGGGGCTTGCAGACACTTGCAAAGACAGAATGTTTGAGCCAGAAAAGATCTTGGAAATTTCTCCCTGGAGCCATGTGCTGATGTGCACCAGCAATCCCAGCACTTGGGAGGGAGAAGCAGGGAGACCAAATACTCAAGGATGTCCTCGGCTATGTTTGAGGTTAGGCTGGGCTACATGAGACCCAATCAAACAGAAAGGAAGGAAAGAGGAGGAAGGGAAGAGGGGAAGCTGAAGAAATAGCCCAGCAGTTAAGAGCATCTGCTCTTGCAGAGGATCTCAGTTCAGTTCTCAGCCCCTAAATCAGATGGATTACAGCTACCTAAAGCTCCAGTTCCAGAGCATCCAGTGCTCTCTTGGCCTCTGCAGTTACCTTCTTCACACATGGGGTGTACATGCCTATACTGAGGCACACACACACACACACACACACTCACACACACACACTCACTCACACACACACTCACACACACTAATAAATGAATCTAGGAAGAAAGGATGAAAAATGTCTGTGCTAGCTCCTGGTTTTGCCAGGAAGGGAGGGAAGACCTGCTTCCTGCTGGTAGTGGGATAGAGGAAAAGCCAAGCCAGGACTCATCAGGGTGGCTCCCACCAGTCAGGGTGCTGCTCCTGGTGCTGCTGGAAAGGAAGTCAAGAAGCCTCACTAGTTCAGGGAAGCAGAAGCCCTGGAGAGGATAAGCAGACCCCTCCTTGTACTGTCACAGCATCTGGGACCTCCATCAGAGCTCAGCATGTCGGCCTGGGATTAGAAGAGTCTCTTGTCCCCAAGGACAGGGGAGAAGACTGATGCGGGCCTAGGTCCTGCGGTATGCTCAGTGGTTTTGCCTCCTTCAGAATCCACAGTAAATCTGAAGTGGTGTGTGTCCATGTGTGCACAAGTGTTTTATGGATAAAAAATGAGAACTTGCTTTGTTCCCAATCACACAGAACTCAACAGCTGAGCTGGGTTTCTAGAACAGGTCCAATGCCCAGTGTGCAGCCTACCCTGCTTCTACCTCAAGAGACTGAGGGAAGGTCAAACCTAGAGTTTCTTTAGCCAGACCCAGGAGCAGAGAATTAATACACTGAATAAAATTACTGCTGTTTATACTGACAAAGGACAGGATAAGTCACACCACAAATTATGATAGAGGAAGAGATTGACAGGTGAGGAGGATTCACCCCCAAGTCCATACAACAGAAAGACCACTTTACCTGGTGCACTGCCCCAGGGAGTGGGCTGGGCAGAACAAGGGCACTGGCAACACCGTGAGGTCACAGGGTCTGGAGTTCCCACTTTTGGCATGGTTTCCCCACGTGTACATCTCAATGTGTAAATGAGAGTAGTGCAGTCCGCTCATTGTTCAGTCCAAGCAGATAAGTGTAAGAAGCTGCGCATGCCATTTCCAGTTATACAGTCTCTGCCAGGAAAGTGAGGGCCACACAATAAGGGCAGTCTTGATTGGGATTTCAGGCTGGAGTCTGGTCTGTGCGGGGCTCACAGGGTGGCAAAAGGTGAGGTTTTTCTGTTTGGGTGATGTCTGAGGCAGTGTACAGAAATTCCCAGGTGGGTATTGTTTCTTTTCCTGTCTCTTAATAATGAAAGCCTCCTATAGGTCACGATGGTCCATAAGACGGTCAGCTGGAAGAATCTGGTAGAACTACCAAGGAGCTGGACCTCTGGACATGCCTGTGGGACATTGTCTCACTTGCCTTGAGGTGGGAAGACTCACCCTTTACGGGTGACTCCATTTGCCTCCTGGAGTCCTGGACTGTGTGTGAAGAAAGGAACTATTCTGCATTCACTCTTTTCTGCTTGCTGGTTGTGGTGCCACCTGACCAGCTGCTTCAGGCTTGGGCTGCCTTGACTTCCCTGCCATTAGGAAGTATCCACTGAAACTTTCTCCTCAGCTGTCTGTCAGGGCTCTTTCTTATACCAACAGGACTAGGAAGACAGACATGCATGACGCAACCTGCTTACAACTGATGGTTACACCCAACGATTAGGATACAAACAAATCCAATTTTGACAAGCAACAAAGAGTCTAAGAGTTCATGAAGATAATATAGATAGCCTATAGACATGTGGGGAAAGTGATCAATAAATTAACCCCCAGAGGAGGCACATTAAAACCATTATGATTTTCCTGACAAAGCATTTCAGTTGTTAAAAGGGGCTGGACAGACTGCTCAGCAGTTAGGAACACATACTGTTCCTACAGAGGACCTCAGTTTGGTTCCCAACATGCCCACCAGGTAACTCACAATAGGCTGTAACTCCAGCTCCCAGAGATCCAGCACCCTCTTCTGGCCTCTGTGGGTACTGCATTCATATGCACACAATCACAGGCACACACAAACACATAAATTAAAGGAATAACAATAAACCTTTGAAGGTGGAAAAGGTCAACACCACCAAGTGCCGATGAGGGCTGAGAGCTACTAGAACTCTCTTCCAGGAATGATGGGAATGAGAACACTATAGTCACTTTTAGAAAACAGCCTTTGAGCTTTTTATAGAGACAAAGATACATCAACCTATGACCCAGTAATTCCTCGAGGTGTTTACCCAGGGGGAACACAAATGCATAAACCTCAGAAAGATTTGTCCAGAACCACTCACCCTTGAGCTTTCCTTAATAACCTCAAACTGGAAACAATCCAAATGGTTTATTAGTGACAGGATGGATACCCAGATTGTACCACACTAACAGCGGGTGCCTCTTGACAGTGCAGAGGAAGAAACCACTGGATGACGGTCAAAGCAGGTCGCCAAGCTGACGCAGCGCTTCTCAAAGACAGATGTGCTAGGTGATCCCATTTGCCTTCCATTCTGGAATGGACACACCCATGTGCTACTGAACTCCAGAACAGTGCTGCCTGTGGTGTGTATGGAATCACTGGAGAGGAAGCAGGCAGGAGTGATGGTGTGCTCTGATGAGGATGTGTGTTATATCACTGCGGCGTGTGCTGGCCTACACTGCCATCCAAACAAACTCTAAATTTAGTATGGAAGAATGGAATGAATTAACAGATGGATAAGGGTTAGAGTGGCAGACAATTATTATGTAATCAAACAAATAGAGCAAGAGATGAATTACTAGTCAAAATGGTGAATGCCCACTGTACATTTTATATATTCTTTATCAATATTTGTGCTTTGAGGGAGAAAGACATGAAAAACGCTTAGATCCTGTGACATCACACATAGTCTCCAATGACCCCCTGGTCTCTCCACTCCTGCAAATCTCTAGGAACTCCACCTGTTTCCCCTTCCAGGTGACATTTCTGACTTGAGATAAGACAGTATTTCTCTTCATGCCTTTGCTCTTTCCAGTAAGCTGCCACCGTAGCCATCAAGACCGTGTTCATTTCCAGACACCAAGGCACGCTCACACACAGCACGGAGGGCAGAGCCATCCCTTCCCCATTTTCTCAGCCATCCAATCTTTATTTCCCTTCTCCTTTCCTTCTTTCTCCCCTCCCCCACTTTACTTATTTTGTTTCCCCCCCACAGAACCAGTTCAAAGCAAACACTCAGAACCCGCATGGCGAATCCAGAATGAGAAGCATTTTAATGAACACCAACAGAAACACAGCGTATATCCCAAGATTATCCACTTTACGGAATAAAAGCATTTCAATGAGAAAATTGCTGCTGTTCTTTAGGCCCTGGACATTTTGAAAAGCAGTAAAGACGTGAGAGCTGAGCTCTAATCTCTGTTCCTTGAGATCCAGAAGGCATTAGCATCATAAGGCTCCTTTGCAGTGGTTAACCTTGCCACTCTTTAAGTAGTTGCACCATCGATGGTGAAAATGTGGCCCAGAGAAGTACAGAGACTCACCTAAAGTCACACAGCAACCTCATGGCAGAGCAAACGTTAGTGGATTCATTCACTTAATGGGATATTTTCTGGCTCTCCATTCACCCCGAGCACCTACACGTCAGCACACAGTTTGTAACCCCAGTTTCAAGGGATCCGACACCTCCTGGCCTTCTTCAGCATTGTACACACACATCTTCACATGGTACACACACAAACCTGCAGGAAAAACATTCAGATACACACACACACACACACACAATGAAATATCCTTGAAAACGTATTACTCAATATGTTTACACTCTTTTCTGTTACTAAACTGCCTAATCCTCCAGTGTTAACTTTGTAGATGGCAACATGATGTCACAGTCTCATAAGGTCAGTCACTAGATCCTAGCCTATCTCCAGAGAGATGAACCTCCTTCTTGTCAGCTACTCTCCGTTGATCCTCTGTTACAGCAACGTGACCTGGATTATTGCCCAGACAGCACTGAAGTTCGGTCGTATTGGCTAGAAAGAGGCCATTCCCTGTGTAAGTATGTATGCATGTGAATGAACACGTAAGAACACACGTCTGGAAGTCAGATGGTGACATCAAGTGTCTTCCACCTCTGCTTTTCACCTGATCTTTTGAGACAGTCTCTCACTTCACCCAGAACTTACTGGTTGGCTAAACTGACTGGTTCTGAGAATCCGCTTGCCTTTACTCCACCGCACCCACCTATCCTAGGGTTACAGACATGCACCACCAACCCCTGCTTGTGTAGAGTGATGAGGATTCAAATTCAGTTCCCCCTGCCTGCAGAGCAGGCACTCGCCACCTGAGCCAACTCCCCACCACTGAAGAATCCACTGCTATGATAAATAGGTCCAACCGCAGGCGAGTGCACCTCATGTATCCCCCACCAGCCCCCAGAGGGTGGCACAGCTTTGCAGGGTGAAATGAAGATCTCACAGGTGCTGGTTCTGGACAGCAGGAAGTCTCCCTTGTGATCAACAGCAGGCTTCGCCAGGCGCAGACATCACAGGGAAGGCTGGGCTAGGAGACCACAGGGAGACAACAAGGCAAGAGCGAGCTATAGTGCTGTGTTAGAAATACACGGATCCTATGGAGCACCCATAAATAAAAATGAGATTGTTTTGCAGCAGGGAGGATGGAGAAAAGCAGAATAAATATAAAGGAAAGCCCTTATGAGGGACATCGGATAGATGCGGGGTGTTCCAAAGTCTTCTCAGAAGACCTGGGTCTTTGTCAAAGCAGATACTACCTCTGTGGTGGGACCAAGACCACAGATCTCCATTTGAATTCTCTAAACTCTGGAGTCTCTCGGAGCAGAACTGTTAAACATTCTATATGACCCCGGACTGCAGTGAGCAGGAAGCGTGACTTCCACCATCTCTTCCTAAACTTTGAATATAATCAAGATGGTTTCCAGGAATTCTCACTGGATCCACACAAAGATGAATGAGTGAGAAGTGGCCTTCACAGAGGTTCAGCTGTTCTACATGCATGCTTGTCTGCCTCCTCTCTCTTTTTGGAGGGCTCCTTGGCTAAACGGCAATACTGGAACAGTAAGCTTTAACACATATGTCAGCTTCCTGTGAAACATGCCTTCAATCAACATTTGTCAAATTAATCAGCCAATCAACTTGATTTCCCATTGAAAAATGGGACCAGTAAACACATTTGCCCATGAGAAAGTGACTTATGAAAAACAAAGAAACAAAAAACCCACTTTCCTGTAAAATAAGAATTTGAAGCCCCCAGAGGATGTGGCCTCTCTCCCTTCAAGATGGGGCCTTCTCAAACAGAGGCTTCCTGAAGAGAAGACGTGTCCCCTCAGACCCGGGCTTCTTGAAGGCAGGCAGTTCTGCTCAGTCCAGATGGAGCCCACCCCCTGGCATGAGAACACTTGTCCCAGCAGCCACATCACAAGTATCCTCCCAACAGCTCCTTCTGCTGATGATCTCAGAAAAGCTCAGCCATGTCATGTCCGTGAGCATTCGTCATGCTGGATCCTGAATTTATGAGTATTTATTACTCATAAATACAGGAAGGGAAAAAAATAAGATTACTGGGAAATGAAGGCCGCATTGTGGTTAAGTTCATTCCAGCAGGGGCTCTCAGCCTGGAGGAAAAATTCTAAGGCTCGCACAAAACTTCATGAATAATAATTTCTAAGAGACTCAACATTTTAAACATTAAGTTTTTTTCCTCTTCTCAGAAGCACACCAGGACAGTTTATGGTGATGCAGATGCCTGATGGAAGGTGATTCCTGGGTTGGGGAGCATTGTGTGGGGTGGGGTTGGTCTCAGCAGGAGTTCAGAGAAGACACAGGAGACCCTTAAGGCCAGAATTTGAGGGCAGAAAGACATCTTCATCACATAGAGGAGATGAACTGTGTGTCTTCTTCCTGAAGGTGAATAGAGCTTATGACCTCAACCCTCACTAGCTATGACATCCAGAGGATAGGTTGGTGTGGTGGGGATGGGACACAAAGTTGTCGGGTCCGGCCAACTTGTCTGTCCGGTCCTGAGAAGAGGAGTGTGGATTGAGGAAAGAAATAGACAAGAGACAGAAGATAGAGTCAGGAGGGCATCAGTGAATACTGTAAAAAAAAAAAAAAAGCCCCGAGTTTAATTCTCACAGTCCTTATATGCTCCAATCAGAAGGGGAGGGCACAAGACCTCCATGATACAAAGAACAAGCGAGAGTAACTACCGCCTTAGTCTCAAAACACCTGGTAACCTCACCCTAAGGCAAAGGTCCTGTGGTCTGTCTTTTGAGTAGCAGCTCCAGCAGCCACACCTTTGGCCAAACAGCTTGTTTTCGTCCTTGAGGAGTAAGAACAGGTTGAACGGATTTGAACCCTCTGACCTTTAGTCAGGATGGAACAGCTCCAGAGCGTGGGCACTCACTCAAAGTCAGCTATCTGCCTCAAGGTTCATGTCAAGTCAGAGTGGGACTTTAAACCTACGGGTATGTGTAAGACAACTGGAACAGGTTTGTACCTTGGTGTCAGAGCAAAAGGCTATGGCTTTAGGTTAAAAGACATGAACATTTTAGAAGACAATTATAAAGGAAATTGGAAACTCTGGGTCTAAAGAAACATCTGAAACCTGTTAATTCTGGACTATGAAGCCTGTTAAAGAGGCACACCTGTCTTTATTTTTTAGCAGGAAACTTATATGAAATAATGAGCTACCAGTACCTTAAGTCATCAAATGCCATCAGACAGAACTGAGAGGGATAAATGAACAGAAATGAAACAGCTTTTTTAGCTACACAGGCAATCCCAAGTCTCTCCATAGTCTTTGATGAACACCAGCCTTAGAAAGTAGTATCTGTCGTTAGCTGCTGAGTACAAGGGGCCCAAAGATTTTCCTGCGGGGTGGGGTTCAGTCTACCTGTCTTGGCGGGAATAGACAATCTATCACCCGGTGTAGTGTCCAGGAAGTTGATGAGGTGGAAGGCAGTTTTTCTCTGTGTGGGCGGCTTTGCCATACCCAAAGGCAAGCCTCCAGGCAGAAGGTCTTCTACAACCATGCATCTTCTTGGAGGAGCTATAGGATGATGCAGGAGTTGACATGACTCTCTGCCATAAGAAGCTCTTTTGTAAAATGCCATATTCTCAGATCTGTAAAGGCACTTGAAAGTTGGGGTGCCATTACCTGTTAGGTATATCCAAATTAGACATATAAGTTAAATTTAGACATACAGTTTACCCAATCAGTTCCAACTTACCAATGCTAGTAGAAGCAAGATGATTAGAAGGAATATTTTAGTAAGCCAAAGTATATCAGAGGCAGAATGTCTCCTGGGTAGGACCAGTGCACATGGGTACTCTTACCAAAGATGGCACTGAATTTTTTACTTTGACCTCAACCAAAAATGGTGGCTACCTATGTATTTGTATTTTTCCAGAGCTGTTGTAATCTAGAGTTACAAGTTTTACAGATTTTTAAAAACAAGCACACATACACACAAGTATAAAACAAGCATACTGTGGCCACATTATTTGCACATATATACTAACAGACACACAAACGTTTTTTCAGGAAACTGTTGTCAGCTGACCAACTTAAAATCCTGGAGTAGGCTGCAGGAGCCAGGGGAGCACACAGGTGTCCTGCTGAGGCCCAGATTAGCAGGTGCTGTAAGGGAGAACAGAAACATAAGGACAGAACACCTATGCAGCTCAGAGTGGGAGGCTGGGGGATTGGATCTGTTGTGGGGAGATCCCAGCCTGACCAGATTACATGCCAGGAATGCAGAGAACAAACAGCTAGAGATGTGTGGAGGGGAGCACAGCACCCGGAAACCATGGTCATATGGGGGACTTGTTTGTTTCCACACCCGCAACATTTCTAGGCATTAAGGGATGTCCGGTGTCAGCCCCAATTTAAAAAGATTTTGTAAAAGGTAGCTCAAGGGCATCTGGAGATCAGGCCTCAAATTGTGAGTGGTCCTTTTTTAAGTCTGTGCTGGGACTTGGAACTCAAAGCCTAGTACAATGTGTCCACTGAGGTAGACTTTGGGTCAAAAAACAGAGGGGTGTGAGAAATTCCTTAACAGGACGTCTCCTGGTAAAGGAACCCCACGGGGACAAGGCAGGTCCTTGTCTGGGTCAGATCAGGAGCCTGTCATGGCCACATCTTTCGCAGGACAGCCCAAATCGTATGAGGCTCTGGGCCTCTAAAGGCAATGACGTGGAACTCAGATCTTAACCCAGACGAAGCCACTCTTAGCCTGAAGGAGAGAAGGGTGTTTTCCCAACATGTGACCCTGGGCCGGTGGGAAAAACAGCCCTCTTGGTGGGACCTCCAGATGAAAAGATTTTGTGCCCCAATAGACCTCTCTGCCAATGCAATAATCCAAATCAGAATAAATCTAACAGAATAAGAAAAAGCCCAGGTTTAATGGATACCAACACTCCTGTATGGCCTTCCAGTACCCCAGAGAGGGGAGGTGGGGACGGAAGACTAGAAAATCACTTTTGTTCTCTGGGGGACAGTTTAAATACCCTGTTGAATACCTGGTGGGAGTGGTCTTGAGCATCTCACAGGTGGAATCTGGACTGAGGCAACTTCCAGGGGAGGGGCTTGGGATTGAATTTATACCCAGACATTCCAGACTCTTAGGGTATATGGACACCAGTGGCTGGGGTGAAACCTTAACTCAAATATTCCAGACTCTTTGGGTATATGGATGTCAGGGGCTGGGGTGAAGCCTTAACCCAAACATTCCAGACTCTTAGGGTGTATGAATGTCAGGGGCTGGGGTGAAGCCTTAACCCAAACATTCCAGACTCTTTGGGTATATGGACGCCAGTGGCTGGGGTGAAACCTTAACCCAAACATTCCAGACTCTTAGGGTGTATGGATGTCAGGGGCTGTGGTGAAGCCTTAACCCAAACATTCTAGACTCTTAGGGTGTATGAATTTCAGGGGCTGTGGTGAAGCCTTAACCCAAACATTCCAGACTCTTAGGGTGTAGGGACGCCAGTGGCTGGGGTGAAGCCTTAACCCAAACATTCCAGACTCTTTGGGTATATGGATGTCAGGGGCTGGGGTGGTTTTTCCACCCCAACACCATGACGACTTTTGTCAGTCTGCCCAGAGACTGGCATAGCCCATATGACACCATGACCTCTACGTAGCCTCCTGCCATTCCAGAGCCTCACCCTTGCAGTCTGACAAAAGCAGCTGTGTCCCAGCTCCAGGGATGCCAGGGCACCCACATCTCCTCAGAGTCTCCAGATACTTAGATTTTTATAAGCTTTTAAAGGGCCAGGAGGGTTCTGAGGACCAATTCCTCTCTCCATTGAGTTCTCTCCCTCCATCCTCTCCCCACCCCCACCTTGTTGCTGTAGAGACCTGGACACCTTCCTTTTATCTCTACCTTGAATAGTCCAAGCTCTAATTAAGTTCATTTCAGCCTTCTGATTCAAGAGGTCTTATCAGGAATGTTTGGCCTGTCTAAACAATGTGTGGAGTCAGCTGGTACAGGGTCTGCATACTAACTGACCTTCATTCAAGGTCTCAGACAGAGAGAGTGGAGGTCACCATCTTGTTCAACAAAGGAAGGGACAAGGCTGTGAAAGAAGTGACTTGGGTCTTTCATGGCCCAAAGTTCCCAGTCATTTGACAAATGCAGTGCTCAGCAAGTGAAATATGTAATTCTCATCCTGGCCCCAGATGTGTGATGTCACCAGCTGGCCCAGTGCAGCTGCATGCCCTGCTCTGTGGACTCCTGGAGCATACCCCAATGAGCAGGAGAGAAGACTCGTCCAAGAAGGACCAAAGCAGACAACCCTTCCTCGGCGTAAGCAAGAAAGGATGCTAGGATCCAAGGTCTAGTCCCTCCTCTGCCAACCCAACTAAGTCACCCTCCTTCATGGTGACAGTCTTTACCCGATCTTCTCAGAGCTGTAGCTCTGCCACATAAGGAGCCCTAGGTTCTTATGTGTCAGGGATATCAGGAGGAGGGCAAGGCACCAAATCCCACCTCCCAAAGAAGCTGCCACCTGTTAGAACCCATGGAAGAGTTCACTTGTGAGAAACACGTTCAGAAGAGCTGAGGCTGTAACTCAGGTAGTAGAGTGCTCACCTAGCACACACACACAGCCTTGGGTTTCATTGCTAGCACCACAGGGCATAATGCTACATGACTGACATCCCAGCACTAAGAAGGAGTGCTTGAATCAAGAGTTCAAGGTTGATCTTTTGCTATGTATTAAGTTAGAAGTCATCCTGGCATACATGTGATAAGGTTTTTTTTTAAAAAAAATTCATAGCTAAAAATTAATGTAAGCTATTGAGTTGCATGATATCTGCACTTTTCCAATTCTAATAATTTTAGCTTTGGAATTTCTGAAAACGAGGCTGAAAAGATGCCTTAGTGGTCAAGACTGCATATTGCTCTTGCCAAAGAACCAAGTTTAGCTCCCAGCACCCAAATCGGACAGCTCACAGCACCCTGTAACTCCAGCTCCAGAGGATCTGATGCCTATGGCCTGTACTCAGGTGTGCAGACATGCCTAGTTTAAAAATTAATAAAAATAAATCTTTTGAAAATTATGATAGTAGTACCCTGACTTAGTGATCTCTTTTGTTCCCCAGGGTCAGGGACCCATAATCATATTACATTTCACTTCTTACCTGTGTTTCTGAGCTCAGGGAGGATGAGTCTCTAAAGCAGTATGTATTCCCACCAGCCACATGCATCTTCCATAGATCAAGCCGGGTGAGGAGTTGGAGATGGTCCAATGAACCTATCCTTGGGGATGATCAGAGTCCAGTAGGACTAGATAGCCTAGAACTCACATTTGAGATCCAGGCCCAGGAACAGCTTGCTCCTGTACAAGACAAGATCCTGTGAAACAGAAGGGAAGACATGGCATGGCCAAGGAAAGGTGGCCAGGGAAGGCTAGGCCTGTGAAGTCAGGAGTGAGCTGGGCAGCACCTTTACTGACAGATTCTTGGATTCTGGACCCCTTCATGCAAGGCAAGCCTAGTATAAAGAAATTCTGATGGTTCCATTTCAATGGGTCCTCAAACCAGCTTAGAGCCAGCTACAACCAAACAGAAAACACTCACTACTAACACCTGTTAGGCAACTATTCCCTCCTCTTGCCCACACTCAGGACACTACTGACCTAAACTAAAAGCTTAGCATGAAAAATAACTGACAGCCAAATTTGCCTGCAAGGTCATGTGCCCAGTGAACTTTAAAATAAACAGTATGTAAAACAGAGAGATGAGCCCACACATGGTTTTGTTTAAAAAAAAAATAGTGACAGAAGGAAAGAGATAACCCAGACAGCGGGTAACATTGTCCTTCCTGATTCCTCAGTAGGCGGAAAGAAAGGGGGCCACTCACACTGGTATTTAAAACCTGTTCTCTGTACTCAGTTGGCATGCCTGCCATTCCAGGATGATACCCAGTCTTGCAAAGTTGTAAAATAAGCTCTTGGCTTTTGCTGCTCTAGTTATTATCTTTTGGAACTCTTATTATGAAATGAAGGTATTTGTTTCTCATCCTGCCACACCTAAAGTGAGAAGATGTTTCCTCCTATCCTGGGTGGTCTCACATTTCTCTGAGATCCAAAGCAGGCCCTATGGGACTCAGCATGGCCTCCAAAGGAATGAGAACAAGGAGAAACATCTAAACCAGGCTCATTCTGTCAAACTGGTTCTCATCTACCATGAACCCATGGGGCAGGGGACGCTTTGGAGATGGAAAGTAAAGAGGAGATAAAGTCTTAGCAGGCCCAGCTGAGCAGGCTGGAGAGAGGAGGGCCAGGAAGTCAGCAAATACTGAGAGGCCTAAGCTCAACTGGAACCCCAACTCTTCCAGTGTAAAACTAGGCCACAGCCAAATAAAGAGCAAGAGAAGCCAAGAGGGTGGCTGCAAACTGCAGGGTGAGCTTCTTCTACTGGGCACTCCGTAGCTGCTCCCTCTCCCTGCCAGGACACTCAAGCAGGGCCACCAATCTTCCTGACCCAGCATTCCCCTACATTCTGGAGAATACGCATCAGGGAGTAGAATGAGACTGTGAAACACTTCTGATTTGGGGCTTAAAGGAGATACCATGGCAGACTGTCTTTTGGGATACAAGATTTATAAGGAGGACTCTTAGCACCTGTTGTGTGACAAGATATTTCCTGGGGAAACGCAACCCCCATGTCTAGTCACCCCAGACTGGGAGACCACAACAGACCAAAGTAGGAACACCATCAAAGAGTGGTGTGGGAGAATTGTCGGTATTCTGTCAGTCATGTTTTAAATAAACGCTAATTGGCCAGGCAGGAAAGTATAGGTGGGTCAACCAGACAGGAAGTAGAGGTAGGGTGATGAGAACAGGAGAATTCTGGGAAGAAGGAAGCTCTTCCCGCAGTCCTGCCCAGACCATGGAGGAAGTAAGATGTAATCTGACTGGCTGAGAAAGGTACCCAGCCATGTGGCCTATGTAGATAAGAAAAATTGGGTTAATATAAGCTACAAGAGTTAACAAGAAGCCTGAGCTAATGGGCCAATCAGTTTAATAACTTGTGGAGATCGCTGTGTGATTTTCTTTGGGGCTTGCTGGCTGTGAGGAACTGGACAGGACAAAAACACCAAGAGCAGAACCTCATGTTACAGAATGGCACCCACGTGAGTATTGAGTATTATAGATCAATAGTCATCTATATTTGTCATATTTATAATTAGGCTAATCAGG
>LOEQ01002177.1:109726-120018 GCA_001685075.1 Bramus lutescens | reverse complement strand
CGTGCGGGAGCTGGGCCGGACGAAAAGCAGGCCTGCGTTCCCCTTTCACTACAGGCCCTGGGTGGTACCAGTGCCTGGCAAGGACAAAGCTGGGGAAAGACGAGGTTTGAAATCAAGTGATTTCAGGAAAGTGATTTCAGAGTTTGTATCACCACGGGGAAGAGTTGGCCCATGGACAGGTAGATCAGGGAGAAGGTAGGACCCAGCTGTCAGGACAGGACCACCAGTCCCAGTCTGGGGTCCTCCATCACTACACTCTCCTCTCTATATGAAGGGACCCCACCCCTGAAAGCTCCCCTTATGGGGTCAGTGTGGCTTCTTAGGGCACTTGCGGCAACTTCGTTGTTAGTGGTGAGAATGGATCTCTGCCCCTCAAAGAATGGGTTGAAGGAGAGGCCAACCCTTGACTCCTCAACACCGACTCAAGGTCCACATTCTGACAAAACCCACTGATCCCTAAGTTCTTGAACTTCTCTTGAGGGAAAGTGACAAAGCTAATATACAAGTAAGAGTGTTCTACAGTGTTTGAAGCTGAAAAGATCTGTGGGAAAAAGAATACAGAGTACGCTGGCAAAGTTGGGGGACAGAAGGTGTGGCGATTTTATTTTATTTTGAAAATTACTTTTATTTTATGTGGATGTGTGTTTTGCCTGTGTGCATGTCTGTGCACCATATGCATGCAGTGCCCACAGGCCGGAAGAGGGCATTAGATCCCCTGGAACTGGAGTTACAGATGGTGTGAGCTACCATGTGGGTGCTGGGAACTGAACTCAGGCCTTCACCAGCAGCCAGTGCTGAACCACAATCTGCCCAACCCTGGCAACTTTACCTTACATTGGCAGAGTCAGCCCCATGAAGACCATGGTGAGGGACAAGCTGTGTGGTCACCTCAGAGGAGCATTCAGCAGAGGGAAAGGATGCATGATGCCCTGGAAA
This sequence comes from Bramus lutescens, assembly GCA_001685075.1. NCBI lineage: Eukaryota > Metazoa > Chordata > Mammalia > Rodentia > Cricetidae > Bramus > Bramus lutescens. The sequence continues at coordinate 119,082 of LOEQ01002177.1, read as the reverse complement.
CAGTGGCTCTGGAAGAGGCTGCAGGGCCATGGTGTGTCCAAAGCTCAGGAGGGAGTGGAGGAAACAGTGCCAGAGGAGGGGACTGGAAGTAGTGACAGAGACATTATGGGATGGAGTCCCAAATGCCTTTCCTCGGAGCTATGGCGAGATTCTCAGGGGAAAAGATGTGGATTTTAGCAGGTAGGATCTAGCTGTGCCTTCTGAAGGAGCTGGAGGGTAGGAAGGCAGTGGGGAGCCGAGAGGTCTGACGGTGGGGAGCCCAGGTATCCAACAGTGGGCTCTGCAGAGTTCCTCGAGCCACCAGCTACCCTGGGCTTCCAAGGCTGAAGCACTGGCATCCTGGCTCACACAGCTTTCTATAGTGTCTTTTTTGAGGGCATTTCTTTTGCATGCCAGACAATCTGATGCTTAGCCACTTAGCCTGCCACCAGAGATCCCCTACTTGAAAAATGTATCGAGACTTGGCGGCTGTCCTTATGTTTCTTGTCTAACTGGAGTCCAGTTTTTATTTTTATTGTTTTAGTTAGCTTCCTGAGTTCGGGGTCACAGGTGTGTGCCATCATACCATGATGTCTGCTGAAAGGATGCCCTCCCTGTGACATGCCCCTTCAGGTGCAGCCCCTGGCTCCTCGGGTAGAAACCCACGTACAAACAAGTTCAAATGGAAGCTACTTGTATTTGACCAGGGAGGCTGCAGTGATCAGGAGGCCATGCACAGCCCAGGGCACTTTGTACACTAGTCACACACACACTAGACATTAGATGAGGGATCAGGGTGTGTGGCACTTTCAGTTCACAGGCAAATGCTTCGGTGGGGCAGGAAAACTGGGACCCCCATTTGCCAGTACAGAAGAGACTTCCTGTGCTTGCCTCTGGCTACCTGCCTCAGCCATTTATCACTGGGTCCTTCCTCCCGTGTATGGTAAAGTAAATGAATGGGAGGGACGCCTGCACCTGAGTGCTGGCAGCAGGGAGGTGTGAGGAGGAGACCCAGTTCGGTGATGGATTCGCTGACGGAACAGTTGTGGCAGGTGATAAGGAGGCTTCTCTATGAATGGAGAAGTGTGGTTAACTGAGACCTCTGCCCAAGTCCTCCATGCTCATGGACACACATGCTCACACATACACATGCACACATGTGAGTATGCACCCGTGCACACATGCTCATGCATACACATGCACACATATGAGTATGCACTTGTACATATATGCTCACACATACACATGCACACATATGAGTATGCACTTGTGCACATATGCTCACACATATACATGCACACATGAGTATGCATTCATGCACATATGCTCATACATACACATGTGCACATATGAGTATGCACTTGTGCACACATGCTCACACATACACATGCACATACATGAGTATGCACTCGAGCACACATGCTCATGTATACACATGCACACATATGAGTATGCACTCATGCACTCATGCTCATATATATACATGCTCACATATGAGAATACACACAAGTATATACACACATGTGCACATGCACATACATATAGACACATATAAACACATGAACATAAGCAGCACACATATGTGCTCACACAGAGTCCCTGACATTGTACATTCGCCTCAACCTCTATCTGTCCTCATCCTAGGAGATGCATTCTGGAGATGACACACCATCCCAGCACCACATCCATTGTGGGACCAACACTGCTACTGCCCTTTGAATAGACCTAGAAAGCCCAGCAACTCTACTGAGCCATGCAGCCCATAATCTTACGTCAACTTCACAGCCCATGATTACTGTTTTATCACAGGCTCATAAAGTCCCCGCATGGCCATGAATCATGAACACTGTGCTAGCCAGCCCCGGAAGTCTTGCCAACTCCAGAGGACTCCTGCCCAAGAGGCAGCTGCTGCTATGGCTCTTCCGAGGTCACCTTCTCCACTGCAGGGGCCTTTGCCTGCCCCTCCTGAAAACTGGGGCGCTCACCCGCATTTCCCACCCCTGAGGAAGAGTAGCTGCCTGGAGGCCTCACAACAAAGGGTACCCGGGGTGCCCCCCCCACTCACCACATAGTGGATCATAACCTTGAACTCCTAACTCTCCTGTCTGTGCTGTTCCTCCCCAGTGCTGGAATTCTAGATGTGCTCCTCCAGACCCAGATTATGCTGTCCTGAGGGATGCAACCCAAGGCTTCATGCTTGCCAGGTAAGCTCTCTACCTACTGAGCTACACACCCAGCCCAGAGTTCGGGGTCTGAGGTTAGACATTCACCTCTTGGGCCTACTGTTTACTACCTGTGTGAATTTAGCCAAGCCATGGGAACCACTCTAGCCTCAACACCCTGCCAGGCACGGCAGCTGAGAAAACCTAATACTGTGAATGGGCAGAACTGGACACACCTGCAGCCCAAGTAGCCTGCAGCCCAAGTCGGCTGTGCTGCACCAAAGTGCTTCCTTACAGTATAAGGTGGGGGTGGGGTGGGGGGCCGGAGCCCTCAGTACTGTGGTCCTTCCCTCCACAGCAAGTAATCAGGATGGGAGGTTTGAAAAGTTCCTTCCAGCTGTGGATACAGCTGCTCTTCAGAGCCCAGGGTGCCTGGTAAAGGAGGGGTACCCAGTTGAGTAGGCTCCCCTTTAAGGAGTCCCTGAGCATTTCAAGAGAAAGGGAGGGGAATGTTGGGGGGAGCATTCCCATTTCCATGCAGTTAAACACAGCAGTTTTTGCACCTCCTGCAAGGAGGTGCTCTCCCTGGCTATCCACCCGCCCTCAGGGGATGTTTAGAATTGTGGAGGCCTGGAGGATTTTATCTCACTGGATTACATTAGTCCTCCTGTGCAGTCGTGATTGGGAACCTGTCTTGGGGTCTTAGATCTTTCAACCCATTCCTAAACTCTGCCCCCCGACACACACACCGCACAACCTGTCCCCCAGAAACCACTCATCCACTTCCCAACTCTGTGGATGTGTCTGTTGTAGCTACTTCATATAAATGGAATCATATGCTATGTGGCCTTCTGACTCCTTCCACTATGCATCGTGTTTCCAAGAGTATGTGCGTTTTAAAAGACAAGTTGAGATTATAGGAAGCAAGCAATGTCTTGACTCTCCCAACTCCTTGCTATGCCCCACAGGCAGCTGGACTTGACACAGCACCCTTACATGTCACTGGATCCCATGATTAACTCTGTCTGCTGAGTGGGATAGGAGATCCCACAAGGCTTTTTTCCTTTTGTTTTGGGAAGTGAGTCACCTCTTGGGAAGGATAAGGTGTGGCTGCCTCCTCCTTCCCCCACCCCCAAGCCTGAGCACAGTCTTCCTAAACAGCAGTCAAGTCAGAAGTGGGAGATTTGTCTGCAGAACCCTGACCATAGCAGGCCCAAGCACAAGTCTAATTACTAATTGTAATTTATCCCTGAGTTGGTGATTTGGGGAGAGGCACTGGGGATTCATTGTTGCCTGTGAGCAGCAAGAGGCAAAGCCAAGATCATTTATTTCTTCTCTCAAAAGATCCTTATGAGGCATGTCTTTTACAGCCGCACGCTCATTATATTTCAAATGCATCCAAGTATCCTTGATGTATTGCAAAAAGTCTGTTTTTTGTTTTGTTTTGTTTTGTTTTGTCGAAGCACTCATAAGAAAAATACTTTTAGGTAAAACCTGGTGAGCCTGTGAAACACTGTTGTAGGGGCCACCACTTGGAGATGGAGGTCACCAGGTTTTGCTAGTATTGGCTAGATCAGGGAGGCCAGGCCATCTATGAGGGCAAGAAGATGGCCTGGATACTATGACGGCAAAAGCTGGGGGACCCTGTCTTATCCCGGAGAATCTCCTCCCTAACCTCGCATGACTAACTCCCCCATGATGCCATCCCTTGACTAAAGCAACATTCCTCTTGCCACCACTTCTAGAGTGCCAGGCTAATAGGCATGCGCCACCACACACAGTTTACGTGGCACCACGGATAGAATCCAGAGTTTCCATCAAGCACTCTGTCAACGAGCTACATCCCCAGCCCTCCAGCTGGTTATTGAAACACTGAAATAATGGACCAAAGTTTATAAGCAAACCAACTGCTGTCCTGAGTCCCCTGGGGCATCTCCTGCTGCTTCACCAACCTCTCTAGGAGTCTTCTCTATTCCTAACAAATAAATGGTGAACCTGAGGGGTGTGTGTGTGTGGTGGGGGAGGGAGGGTCTTTCAAGCCCCTGCTCCGCCTCTGCCTCCATTGCCTATTAAACATTCGGCTTCACTTCCTTCCAGCTGTAGGCAAAAATGGTCCATTTTCAAAGGCTCTTGTTTTCAGCTAACATGAAAAAAGAGAGGAAGGGAAAAAGAGAAAGAGAAAAGGAACATTGTGTCCTATGCCATCACTTAGTCATATCTGTATTTTACAAGAGCGACGTTTTAAGATCTTATCTGCCAATGAAAACCCAGCTCCAACAGACACACAGCGATTACCTGCAGCTTTAGTCCATGACTTGCCTGGCACCTTGTCTGCAGAGCATCCAGTCTGAGGGCCACGTCTCTAAGGCGCCATTGTCAGGACATCCCTGCCCAATCGGGCAAGTGGCAGTTGGAAAGTTAAAGCCACCCCCACCAGGATGCATTCTGTACCCACACTTAGGTTTGGACAAACCCAGCCTATAATTCTTGCCAGTCGCTCAGCTTTCTGGCCCAACAGGGTTATTTTTCCATCTCTCAAACCCACTCATGCCTTCCTATCTCTGGGCCACTGGTGATGCCGCGTCTGCCAGTGCCTCAGCATGGGCATCTAAATCAAGCTCAAATCTCTGGTGTCTGCTTCAGAGCAGACTGAGCGCTATGCTATAATCTCTTCCTTTCTCTTGTCTTTGCCCTGTCTCATGGCTCATGTCCTTTCTTTCTAGTATTGCAGTTCTTTACATTCCTGGTGTGTGTGTATGTGTGTACACGCATATTCATGTATGTTCATATACACACATGTATATGTATGTATGTATGTGCGCTTGTTCTAGTTTGCTTTCTGTTGCTGTGATAAAACACTGACCAAAAGCAACTGGAGGAAGGAAAGGGTTTATTCCACTTAAAATCCATGATTGGAGAAAGTCAAGGCAGGGACTTGATGTCAACCTGCTTGGTATCACACATGGCATTTCCACTGACCAAGGAATTCACTTAGTAGCCAAAGAAGTACAGCAGGAACCATGGAAGGGGCTTTTTGGAAGCTGGCTTGCAGACTGGCTTATACTCAGCTAGCTTTCTTATAATACACTTCAGGACCCCCTGCCTAGGGATGGTGCCACCCAGGGTGGACTGGGCCTTTCTATATCAATTAACAATCCAAACAATCGCCCAGTGACACGCCCACAGGCCAATCTGATAGAAGGATTTTCTCAAATGAGGTTTCTTCCCAGCTGACCCTATCTCCTGTTAAGCTAACAAAAACCAAACAAGCACAGCAAGCTAGTTCTCCTGCTGTGATAACCACTGCTTCCTTAGGAGGCCCTCACAGCTACCCACTGGCCTAGGTGTCAGCACCAGGATATGTTCCTATTCTGAGAACCCATGCTGCACTTCTAGAAGTTTATAGAGTGACTCTATAGAAGAATTCTTAGGTTTATAAAAATCAGAGAAAGATATGACCATGTCTCAAATCCTACCATCTCCACATTTTATTTTACCCCGAAAGAATGTGGTCTCCTTATTTTTGTTATAGTACCTGACATTTGTTAAGTAAAGAATAATTTGGTGTAGTCAGTATTCAAGTGAAAGAAATGAAGAGAAGAGAAGGAAGGAGAAAAGGAAGAGATGAAGATGCCATTTCAGCAAAACAAATCTAGTATCCCTTTATGGTTCCGTGTGAATTTGTTAAATGGGATTGTCTTTCTGACATTTATGCAGTACCCATCCACTTGGAAGATACTAGTATGGGTGCTCTGGAATTTCAAATGGAGAAAATCCAAATTAGCACATGTACAGGATGAGCAAGCCATCAGTGGGATATCCTGGATGGGAGTAGTGAGGGGCAGAAACAAGAGAGGGGCAGATGTAATACCAAAGGGTCAACATCTAAAAAATATGTTCAAAGGTAGGGAGGGGGTACAGAAGAAAGAAGAAGCCACGATGAACATCACACATCATTGTCTGGTCTAGCTGTTGCTTTGGTTGTGAAAGAGAGACAAAAGTCCTACCCACACACTCACACACTCACACACCTACACACCCACACACTCACACACTCACACACCTACACACTCACACATCCACACACTCACACACCTACACACTCACACACCCACACACTCACACACCCACACACTCACACACCTACACACTCACACACCCACAGCCTTCCAAATGGCATTTGGAGGTCCAGTCATGCCTAGGCATTATTGTTCAGGAACTCTCCATCTTATTTTCAAAGATAGGACCCCTCACTGGCCTGGATCTCAGCAAATAGGCGAGGCTGACCAGCCAGAGAACCCATGGGTGCTCCTATCTCTAACTCCCTCGCACTGCCCAACTTTCTTCATGGGTTGTGGGGAATCAAACGTGGGTCCTCACCTTGCAAAGTAAGTGTTTTCCTGGCTGAACCATCTCCCTAGTCCCAGTGCTGCTTTTGTGTTTTTGTTTTGTTTGTGACAGGGTCGTAAATAGTAAGCTGGCCTTGAATCCATGTAGCTGAAGATGTCCTTGAGCCCTGGTCCTCTTGTCTCAGCTTCCCAGATACTAGGACCACAGATTATGTAACCTCTCCCAGCTGAAAACAGTTTTCTCAAGAACAGAAAGGCGGTCGTGGGCTTAGAGCAGACTCAGCGCATAAAAGACTTGCTGTTCTTGCAGAAGATCTGAGTGCAGTCCCGGCCTCCTTGTCAGGTGCTCACAACTGCCTTAACTCCTCCAGCTCCAGGGGTTCTGACGCTCTTTACTGGACTCCCTGGGTACCTGCACATACGTGACATTTATACATATGTATGTAAATAAAAAATGGATCTGCTTTTAAAAGGCAGTTACTGGAGTAAATAGCTTGAACTTCTCAAATTTTGCTCCTACCACCCCCACTTCATAAAGCTGCTTAGTGATCTAGACAGATGAGAAGCCATCAGGGAACCAGAGAGCTGGGATGGCCCTAAGGAACATGCAGTCCCCCGCCTCTTTTGACATGGAAGAAAATTAAGACTCCAAGCTCCAGGAAGGAAGAACAAGGACAACTCACCTAGATCACACAGTAAATGTTTTTTAATTGTTTAATTTGTTTTAATTGTCAACTTGGCACAGTACCTTGGAATGGGTCCTGATGAGGGACTGGCTAGGCCAGGCTTGCTCCTGGCTGTCTTGATTGTTAATTGATCTGGGAAGACCCGCCTTCTATGGAAGGTGCCATCCCCTAGGCAGGGGTCCTGGATTGTCTGTGGCGAGCCAGCTCATTCCTCTCTGCTCTTGTCTGTGGTGATGTGACTGATGTCAAATTCCAGCTGCTGTAGTTTCTGCACAGTCACGCACTGCAGCCTGTAACTGTGAGCTAAAATAAATGCTTCTTCCTTTTTACTTGTCTTTTGTCAAGATTTTTGATTACAGTAACAGATATGAAACCAGGTCACTGCCCGCACCCTCCAGGTCCTGGATTCTAAGGCAGTGAAGCTCTCTCAAAGATCTGACTGGGTCCTGAGGGTCCCCCCTAGCTGCTGCTGTCTAAGAAGAAGACCCCATGCGTCTTCTTGAGCCTAGAGAATGCTTTGAGATTCAAGAAGAAGCAGGAGTGTTCATTTCACCTGGCTTACCGGCAGCCTGGGGCAGGATGCCCAGAGCAGCGGCCCCATTGCTGGACCATCCCACGGCTCAGAATCAGCTTGCTTCCAGTTACCCACTCCAGCCTATGTCTCAGTTTCCCTCTAGTCCAAAGATGGCTGCTACATTCAAGCGACCACTTGGACACTCAATGACCTCATACCATGGAAATCAGACTATGACTGGATCTCCTCACTATGTAGGCCAGGCTGACCTAGAACCCACCATCTTGCCTCCGTTCCATTATGGGGATGCACCATCATGCTCTACTTGAAAGCATCTATTTTTGTTACCCAGACTCTCCCAGAACAATCCTCTCATTGGTCAGAATAAGATTTTAAACTTCTTTCTAAGCCAATGACAGTCAAGAGAGTCAGATGTCCAGAATTGGCCTAAACTAGTAGGAATTGCCTCTGTGGTCTTGGATGAGGCACTCAGGGGCTCTGTCACGAAGATGGAGGTAATGACAACAGACACAGACAAGCCCTGACAGCATCTTCCCCCTGAGCACAAGTAAGGCACCACTCAGTGTGTGAACTCTGGAGCTCAAATGTTGGCCTCTACTGCTTCCTAGGTGTGTGTCTTCAAGCTGGTTATTTTGCTTCTCTGTGCCTTAGATTTTTTTGGAGAAATAGAACAAACTTGACCTCTTGTTCTATAAAGATGATACATTAGTGTATGTAAAATGTGCAAATAACATCAACACGGAAGAGACTTGTCCCCAGCTAATGTCAGAAAGCAGTAGGTGTGATTAGTTACTGCTTAATTCTCTCCATAGTTTACAGATGTAAACATGCAAGCAGCCCCTAAGCCTGACAGCACTGCCTCATCTATTTTATGGTTATTCTAGAACTGAACCTCAATTTTCAGATCTTGGGACTTCACAAACCAAACGCTAGCCCTCCTGCTTATGAAGACCAACTTTCTCGCCCTCCTCCTTGCTGTCATTTACAGGCCTGTTAGACACTATTCCTCTGGAAACATCCCTGACTGCTCCAAGCTGTCACCTAACTCTCCTCACTCCACCCTCTGTCCCCAAGCCCTCAGTGTCCCCCAGGCTCTCATAGGGATATCTTTCTCCCTTCTTAGACTGCAGGGCAGGAAAGAGTCTCTTGATCTACTCTTTGAGTTCTTCTTAAGAAACAAGACAGTACATCTATTAGGCAGTGTTCTCTCGAGGACCCAACCAAAGGATTGAAGACACACCACACACACTCACAGAAAGAGAGAGAGACAGAGACAGAATATTATTTACTAGAATGGCTTACAACCAGTAGGGACTGCCAAGTCTAACATGCTGGAGAAGCAGAAAACCCAATAGCTGTTCACTCCATAGTGCCTCAGCAGTCCCAATCTGGTGCTGAGGAGGATTCTTGGAGTCCTGGCCCTTGGTCCGTGTTGGAACTTAAAGCTAGAGTCTGACGCTGGTAAAGGATGCAGCAGCAGCAGCAGAAGCAGCAGGCGGCATAGATGTACTCACCAAGACATGAAGGCAGGCAAGAAAAGCACACTGATCCAGGCCAGCCATCAGAGGATCCCACCCACTCTAGGTGAGGATCTCCTCTCAGGCCAGCCATCAGAGGGTACCACCCACTCTAGGCGAGGGTCTCC
>LOEQ01002177.1:77713-87762 GCA_001685075.1 Bramus lutescens | reverse complement strand
AGAGAGAGAGAGAGAGAGAGAGAGAGAGAGAGAGAGTAATTTGGGGAATGCTCCAGAATTATGTCCCTGGGGAATGATGCATTGAGTCACCATGAATCCTGTCACTGAGGAGGAGGAATCCATACCTTCTTAGGACACCTGCAGTAAGGTCTTTAATTCCCCTCACCCCCCACACATAACCTGCCTCAGGATACTACTGAGCATATCCAGGTGCCCTATTGAGGTGGCAAGGTTAAAAGCTCCTCTTGTTGCCTCCCAGAAAGTCTTGCCTCTGAATCAATGAGCTCCAGCCCCACTAACTCTCTGGGCCTGGGCTCTGGAGCCCAGGAAGACTGAAGCCTAGGGCTGTGTCTTACAGTTCCTGACCACACTCCCACTAACAGCCATGGTTTAGTCAGAGAAGGACCCAGCCTCTCACATGGCAGATGAAGGAAGAAGTTCCCAGTGTGGAGGCAGAAGCAGCCAGCAGCAGGCTCACCTCGGCACCCACCTTCGTGAAGACAGTGATGGTCGATGCTGAGAACAGGAGGGGCTCACAATAGAACCATTCTCTGCATGTGTAATTGGCACTCAAAGACCTCATGGACCAGCTGTGAGGGTCTGAACCTCCATCAACCAGAGGCCATCTCCTCCTACACATAAGGTGTAGACCTTATGTGATGACCTCCACATGTCCCAGACTCGGCACTAGGCACAGAGCAGGCCGATGGCATGAGAGAGATGAGGTCAAGGAGAGTGGAGATGGAAGGAAAAGGGTCTTCAGACCCAAGGTCACAAGCAGTGAGCAGGTGGAGGGGTCTCTGCATACTTACAGGGATTTGCTAATGTCTTGTGAGTGTGTGAGTGAGTGATGGTTGTACCAGTGAAGACAGAATGTTCACCTGAATGCTTCCCAGGACCCAAGAAGACCGGGGACAACGGGAGTCTTATGGTCACTGTCACTATTTGGAACAATGGTAGCTCTCCAGTTCTCACTGGGATCAACCAGAGAAATCATTAACCATGGATAAGATAATAGCTAGTGTTTCTGCACCCCTCCCTATAAGCCGGGCACCTACCTGAGCACTTTCTTATCCTAACACCTGTTATCCTCACAAAGCTGTTTGGATCCTCATGCTCATCACTACAGCTGCAGACTCAGAACCGGAGTGGAGAGACGGCCTGCAAGGGGGAAGGGTGAGATGTGAACCCACACAGTCCAGCTCCAGAGCCCAGGCTCATCACGGTGCATACTATAGTGGGTTTTTAAATCATTGTAATTTCCTCATTCTCTGTGTTGTGTTTCTGGAGATTCTGGGAGAAGCGTATCCAAATTTACAACCTGTATGATCTAGAAACAGTGAATACTTCCCAACCCTGGGGATGGGGGGACACTGATAACTCCCCAGTCTAGGGGATGGGGGGGTTGCTGATTAACTCTCCAGTCTAGGGGATGGGGGTACACATAACTCTCCAGCCTGTGGGATGGGGGGACATTGATCACTCCCTAGCCTGAAGGATGGGGAAACCCTGATAACTCCCCAGCCTGGTGACAGAAAGAGTCAGGGAAAGCTTTGACTCCCTCCTGCCTTCACCATTGGTGTCAGGATGGCTGCCCTCCACGTTGATGGTGACCGACGGGCCAGGCAGAGGTGGGTATGACCACCACCAGACCCTGCCAGAGCCAAGGGAGAGGAGAGCCTGTCCTTCCTCCTGCAGTGGGCATCCTAGGGGCCAGATGTGTTGCTGCTGAACTCCAGAGAAGCCTGCAGATAAATGTTCCATGGACTTCTTCAGGCCCTGAGTGCAGAAATGCTCAGAGCCGTAACTAAATCCCCATCTAGCTTCACAAGCTCCTGTCTCCAGCTAGGGCTCCCAGCAGGGGAATCAAGCAGACAGGGTTCTCCTGGCCTCCGGCTGGGGAGGCCCTAAACCTAACCCTAACCCTAACCCTAACCCTAACCCTAACCCTAACCCTGTCCCCTTGTCTCTCCTCTACTCCTGCTTCACTTTAAGCCTAGGGCTGTGCAGCATGAATAATAAAAACCCAGAGATAGATATTGGGGTTCAACCTCCAAACTAGAAAAGCAAAGCAGCTAAGCCACTAGAGAAGTCTTGCCTCTACCAAGGCTGGGCAACCACAGACTAAGCAGACCAAGCCTCTCTCTTCTCCCATTTTATATTCCCTCTAGTGCTGGGATTAAAGGCATAGGCCACCACCACCTGGATTTGTTTCTGCACTGATCTTGTGTAGCCAAGGGTAACCTTGAACTCACAGTGATTCATCCACCTCTCTCTCCCAAAGCCTGGGACTAAAGGTGTGTGTCACCATTACCTGAGCTCTAGTGGCTTTAGCTTTGCCTCTGGTTTTCAGGAAAGATTTATTTATCAAAATACAAATAATATACCACTACAGGGCTGTGTTAAATAGGGAAGTCTGGGGATTGTGTTTCTGTCTGGGGGTTGTGTTACCTTTTATTCATATGAAAATCCGAGCATAATGATTACAAGACAGAATGAGGAATCCAGGCGGCATCCCCAGCTGCTCTGCAACCTCGTTTCTCCAAAAGGTGATGGGGAAGCTCCAAGCCTTGGCTTGTTGCCAGCTCCACCACCTTCCAAGAGAGCCTGACCCTTTGCTTCCAGGTCTTAGAGAGACCACACCCATTGGGCCAAGCTGCCACAATACAATTGGCTATGGGACCCAATTCACACAACACTGTCTTACAGTTCTGGTACAGCCACACTGTCCAGTAGCACTGGAGCTGCCTTTGCAGTTCCTTTCTGGTAGCAGTGGGACCTACTGCACCGGGAAGGGCAGTGTTGCCGTCTGCAGGGCTTGAAGACAGCTGGGGAGGCGCTTTTTGGGAATGAGGTTGCAGAGCAGTGGTGAGGAACTGAGTGTCTGAGTTCCCTGTCTTCCCATGTGGGCGTGGCCATTCTCTCACTCACGGAGGAGCCTCTGGTTCCCCTCCCACCGTGTTCCCAAGGATCTTAGAGCTGTCCCTCTGCACCACACAGGGCTCTGTTCTGCTCCCCTAGAGCTTGTTCTGGGTGCTCATCTGCGGGTGTTGTACCCTCCAATCACTGCGGTGTGTATGCTCTGTGCCGTGGATCTACAGGGACAGTGGACTAGTATCGGTGTGCTGGGTGGGTTCTCCTCTTTGCCCTGCTCTCACACCCCACAGCAGTTTTCATACCTGTGCTCCACAGAGAGAAGAATCAGAGACACAGTAATACAGTCGGCGAGGTCATTAGAACAGTCAAGAAGGAAGGAATACACATTTCAGAAACAGGCCAGGGGGCTGGAGAGATGGCTCAGAGGTTAAGAGCCTTGTCTGCTCTTCCAAAGGTCCTGAGTTCAATTCCCAGCAACCACATCGTGGCTCACAACCATCTGTAAAGGGTCTGGTGCCCTCTTCTGGCCTGCAGGCATACACACAGACAGAATATTGTANAAGGTCCTGAGTTCAATTCCCAGCAACCACATCGTGGCTCACAACCATCTGTAAAGGGTCTGGTGCCCTCTTCTGGCCTGCAGGCATACACACAGACAGAATATTGTATACATAATAAAAACATTTTTTAAAACAGAAACAGGCCAGCCGACATCCATGATCCTGACTCTAACATGAATGAGCTTACCTCTCCTCTTCCACTTTCTTTGTATTTTTGCTGGGGTGGTACCCCTATTTCTTGAGTCTTTTCCAGGGTGGTACCTCCATCTCTGTCTTCTTCAGAGTGGCACCCTCATGAATGGAGTAGAGCATGTTCTTCTTGGAAGCTTGTTTTATCCAGAATTCCCTCTGTAATGTATAGATATATAAGATGGAGGAATAGAGGCCTAGAGAGATAGCTCATGGGCTGAGCATACAGGGCTCTTGTCGAGAACTCTGGTTCAGTTTCTTGCATGCATGTGGGTTGGCTTATGAGCACCTTTAGCTCAAGGTCCAGGAGGCTGGATTCCCTCTTCTAACCTCTGTGGGCAACTGTACTCATTTAGAAACCCATTCACACACACATGCAAATACACGCACTCACATACACACACAATTAAAAAATAAATCTTTAAAATATGAAAGAAAACACAGGGTTTTAAGCATGCCCAGGTTGAACAGTCACCGGAGGAAAAGGTACCAGCACTCACTCACCTGTGGGGGGGGGCATTCTTGGTTGTGAGCCTAGCCTTTAATGCTGAGCCATCTCTCCAACCCTAGTGAGGAAGTTCCTGAGTCCAATTTGAGCTGACACCAACTATTGTGGGGGCCCCCTGAGCTTAAGCCAAGGGTGCATGAGTAGCTGGGCTCCCCTCTTAGCCCTCCAAACAAGCTCTGTAGCAGGTTACACTGGTTCATGAAGTAGGCAAGGTGCTCACAAGAGTGCCCTGCTGTGGCCTCTGACTTTGCTGTGTCCATGAGTCCATAAGCAGACTCAGTACTATGGAAAATGAGGCCCAAGGGGAATCAGCCTACCCCAGTGAGGATCTCAGGTAGGCAGGAACTGCAGCAGGCTGTGAACTCTGAGAGAGGCTTTCCTGTCACGGACATGCTGGGAAGGGTGACATTGGCCTCATGGGGCCCTGGAGATGTTCCAGCCTCGGGCTAAGAAGAAAGATTGACAGGCTAAGAGGGACATAGTTAGGCCTCCCTTCAACAGAGGTCTGGGGAAAGATGAAGAAAGAGAAAGTTGATATGAGAGTGAACCAAAGCAGGGGGGAGGAGCTGAGGAGGGACAGCAAGCAGGCAGGGCTGTGCCACAACTGTGGCAGGTGAAGGATACGGTCTAGATACAGCTGCATTGGGACTGTCACCTTCCTGCAGCAGCACTGGGAGCCTTGCTGGAACGGTATCTGAGGGTGCCAAGATGCACAGGGATGTGACCCCAATAAGGATGAATGGCAGGTGGATAGCTGGCCTCTGGGAGGAAGACAGTGGTCTCACAGGCAGCAGGCGTCCAGGGTAAGGCTACTCAAGAAATTAATATGTAATTCTAACCAGATTGTACATTCTCCACCGTCCTGTCCTTGAAGAAAACAGAAAATCTTCCAGGAGTCTGAGATGAAAGGTCAGGACTGTCATGATCTGCTGCAGAGGACGCTTGCAGGGAGAGGAAAGCCAGGAGGAATGGTGGGGAAGCAGAGGGACCTGAACCCAGGAAAATGAGTTGATGACAAGCAGGTCCCTGGCCCTGAGCACCCTGTGTGGAGACTGGTTAGGACAAAGTGTATGGTCTGTGCTAGGAGCTTAGGAAGGGGCTTTCCATAACCGGTGACTGATGGGCAGTTGGCTGGCACGAAGTCTTTCTCAGCACAGTGGATTTGCAGACACAAGCAATGCAAGGCACCGTCTGTGGAGAATCTCAAACTGACTGACTCTTAAGGAAGGCAGCAAACGATTGGTGGGAAGCAAGAAGCCGCAGGCATCCAGAAACCTTTGGAACAGCCAGATGCTTCATTTGCCAACCACTGCCATATGGAAGGAAGCTTTCTTTCTTTCTTTCTTTCTTTCTTTCTTTCTTTCTTTCTTTCACTTGGGCCTTTGACCTCAGGATGCTTTTACACCCAGGGCCTGAGGATCCTAGAGTGATCCCTTCAGTCCCACCAGGAGCACAATGATGGTCACGGACAGCTGACTTGAGGGACAGGCAGAAGGTGACATTTGACCTGGGTCTTAAGAAGTGCATAGTTTGGAGTGTAAATATTTGTGGATGTGAGTTCTGTAAAGAAAATAAGGCCTGTAAGGTGGGAGGAAGGGATGGGGTGCCTTGGACACTGGAGCACCTCTCCAATAAGATGATATTTGCACCATATACCCAAAGTGGCAAGAAATGATGTCTTCAAAATATTGTGGGAAAGAATATTCTAAAAAGAGGGGAAAATAGCAGGATTGGCCAAGCTGCCGAGGTGTGTGGTGGGGGGCAGCTAAGGCACACTATGTGAGTGCTTAGCCTCCAAGTTTGGGTAGTTAATGCTGACCCAGAAAAGTGAGGTCCAGTCAGATCAGCCATCACCCTGGAGGAAAACACCTCCCACAGCCTAGGGGTGGTCCCCTTACAAAAGTCCTATGGCCAGTAAGGCCTACTGTCCTGTGGGAAAGAGGTCCAGGGAGCCGGGAAGTTCTAAGATTCTCCAAGCAATGCAGTACCTTCCCTGTAAGAACTGTTCGTTTGTCTTCTCTTCCATTTCTTTAAGGAAGTTTTTCACTTCCTATTTAAGGGTCTCCATCATTTTCATAAGGTTATGTTTAAAGTCAATTTCTTCTACTTCTTCTGGGTTAGGATGTTTAAGTCTTCCTGTTGTGTGTTCGCTGGATTCTGGTGTTGTCATGTTGCTGTTCAGGATGTTGGAGGAATTCTTGCATTGGCGCCTGCCCATCTCTTCCTTCAAATGAGGCCGGCAGAGTCTTGGCATCTTGATCCAATCTTTGCTGTGGCTGACTGTACTTGGGAGTTTTTCTTAGTCTGCCCTCTCTTAGGTCCCCTCCGCACTGGAACAGGCTCTCAGATCCCCTCCACCCTGAAGCAGGCTGTGGTGGGGGATCCAAAGACCTTGCAGATGAAAAGGCTGGCTTGGGGGGGCAGGGTGGAATGGGGTAAATAAATCCAGCAGCAGGGAACACACCCCACTGGATGGCCAGAAAAGCATAGGGAATTGGAGAGGGCCTGGACTCAGTCCCCCGTGACTGTCCAGCCGTGTGGCCACTTATTCACCTCTCCGGATCCCCTCAGCCGAAAATGTCCAGGCCATCTGCCAAGGAATTAGTCATCAGTGTGGCCCAGAGAGGAAAAGAACATGAAAGAAATGTGGGTTCTGGTTCATAGGACTTACAGTAAAGGACAAGATATCAGTACAAATTTAAATTTCATCTATACAACAAATAATATTCATTAGTATGTCTTATGCTATAATTTACTGTACACATAAAATTTAAATTTAACTGAACCATCCTTTGTCTTTTATTAGCCAAATCTAGCATCCCGGAATCTAAGGAGGCAGTATCCCCTAAGAGTCAGGACCACACAGTGACCATGCTCATATGACATGGCATCACAGGTAAAGATCGTCAGCAAGGCTAAACATCTAATGCGGCCACAAGTATGCAAGAGAAAACGCTAAGGAGACAATGGGAAACAGCTGATGTACCCCTGTCTGTACAAGGTGCATATATGTATAATTTTGTATTCTCTGGAAATTATGTTTAAATGGCAAAAAGAAACAGGTAGAATCAGTTTGAGTAACGGAATTTACTTAATACACTCCAAATATTACATTTGCGACCTGAAACCACAGCAAACACAGTAAGATATCTTACAGAGCTTTTTTAGCCTGGAAATCTGGTGTGTGGCTGGGCCCGCTTCATTGCCAGTCAGACACATCTCAAGTACTCAGTGCCGTTGCCTGGCAGTACAGCTCCTCTGGGTTCCAGGGCTGGTGAAGGCATCCCAGCCCTTTGCAGAGGATCTCAGGTTTGGAGGTGGCTTCCTGAGGTATAAGGGATGCTGAGAGAATAGGAGCCAAGCAACATAACAGCTCCAAGATGATGTGAAAACTACTTTCCTATGACTGCTGGGCTTTCCCTGAAGGTCCAGCCCTTTGGCAATGGTCTGAAGCTTAAGGGTAACCTTGGAGATGAGTAGGCTGGACTGCCAATACTCTCTAAGAAGAAGCAGGGAATGACTTGATGCCTCTTTAGTGGGTATAAGGGTCAGCCGCCTCTAGATCAGAACTACTGTCTAGGGTCTGAAATAATGGGACAAGCAGAGGGATAAGCAGGCAATCTATGCTAGTAGGGTTATTATTTTTGGATGATTCCCATGGCTGGCCCTTGATACTATGTCTCAGGTGTGACAGTCACAAAATGATGCTGTCTTCACAGAGCTAGACAATATTGTGAGTCTGGAGTTAGCCCCTATATGAAGCGCTGTCCTGGCTCATGTGATCTCAGGAAAGAACGTGAATAAGTGGCCTGAATGTCCTAAGAAATCAACTCAGGACACAAGGTCCTTTAGGTGGGGTCAGTTTCATCCTGCCCCAATAGTACCTTATAGAACCACCGGGCACCCTTCCTATGCCTATTGCTGCCTCACCTCCTATCTCCAACTGATGGCTGCTGGGCACACAGCTTGCCTGTACTCCAAGAGGGCCCTCATGGGGGCAGTCAAGGTGGGAAGAGTAGCACTTCTCAGTTCCCCAGTTTTACATCTGGTCCTTGAAGCCTGAAGCATTTACTAATTTTCTACCATTAACAACATTTTGAGGTTATACTACAGGCCAAGTTTCTTCCCAGGCCCCAGGTCTCAGGTGCTCCAGTGATGATGAAGGGGACCAGACAACTGAAACACTCTCTAGTGTTTCAAACAATGCCTTCCCTCCATCTCTGGGATTGTTTTAGGTTTCCCGCTGTCTCCAGTTAGAGTTTCTATTACTGTGAAGAGACACTAAGACCACGGCAACTTGTATAATTGAAAATGTTTTATTGAGGTGGTGGCTCACAGTATCAGAGGTTCAGTCCATTATTATCATGGCTGGGAGCATGGTGGTGTGCAGGCAGACAGGGTGCCGGAGAGGTAGTAGAAGTTCTTACATCTTGACTCACAGTCAACAGGAAGTGGTGTGTCTTACTGGGCATGGCTTGAGCATATATGAGACCTCAAAGCCAGCCTCCACAGTTACACACTTCCTCCAACAAGGCCGCAGCTTCCAATAGTGCCATTCCCTGTGAGCTTATGGGGAACGGTTACATTCAAACTACCACACCTGCCAAAACTTGATATGTGATGTGACCTTTTCTTTAGTTGGTAATGTGAGCCACAGTGACCCACCACCACAGAGAGCTTCCTCTCATTTGTTGCCAGGAGGTGGATGGAGCAGGGCAAGTAGAATATTGTCACTACCTGGTCAGGGGACACAATGGGTAATGGGGGAGGGAGTACCAAATTTCTTTAATTGAAGGAATGGTACAAGTTAAAAGGCTTAGACTGATGTTTTGCTGTGACTGGTAGAAACAGTAAATGCAACCCTAACACGCCTGTGATGCCTTGGTGACCAGTAAAATCATCCCAGCTTCAGGGGAGTCAGCTTAGCCCTCAGTATTGCTGTGTTCCAGGGTGCACCTGTCAAAAAGATATTCCACCATGCCAAATGCAGGGGCTCCCATGTTTCACATGCTGGATGGATAGTCACCTACTTCACTTAGGTGACAGATCTCAATGAAGTCACATAATGGGGTCATTTTGACCGGAGCCATTTCATATAATTCCAGTAGTGACTCATTCACACTCTTTCCCAAGTGCAGGACACATGTCATTGCATCCAGCTGGCTTTCCTGGTCCTCCCAGTCTGGATTCTTGATATCAGGAAGGAAGATTCTACCACCTTATTGGCTTTACAGCTTCATCAGTTTCTCATTGTGTTCCCCATCTCCAGGAGGTTGGTGGAGAAAGTATTTGACAAAGCCCTTCTGAGTCATGGGTTGTTGCAGTTGAAATAGAAAGATACCAAGGTATAGACATAGGAGGCATATAGCTGCAGGTGTAGTGATATTTCATTTGTATTTTAATAAATAAAGCTTTGACTGAAGATCAGAGAGCAAAACAGCCCCAGTGGTCAGCCTTACAGACCAGGCAGTGGTGACACACACCGTTAAACTCAGTAACCCTATGAGTTTGCCATAGAAACTGGGAGGTAGTGGTGCACCCCTTTAATCCAAGCCCTAGAGAGGAATATAAAATGGGAGGAGACAGCTCTCAGACTTGTTCTCATCCTGAGATTCCTGAAGGCAGGATCACCATTTCAGACTGAGGTGTAAGTAAGAGACAGTGGCTGGCTGTTTTGCTTTTCTAACCTTCAGGTTGAACCCTAATATATGTCTCTGAGTTTTTGTTAATCACACTACATTTCGTGCACAACATTTGGGGTACAAATCCACAAAAAAGGCCATTTTCCTGAGACTTTTTAGTCACTGGAACAGGTCTGAGCTAGACCCAAGCCACCTGGGTTCGGGAAAATACCAGTGCTGCCCTGGGTTAGCTTCCTCTCCTGCACCACCTTTCTGCCTGAAGCTTCCTATGGC
>LOEQ01002177.1:52128-62711 GCA_001685075.1 Bramus lutescens | reverse complement strand
ACTGTGAGTCTGGCTTGAAGCACAGCTGCCTGGTGTACTGACTGTGAGTCTGGCATGAAGCACAGCTGCCTGGTGTAGTGACTGTGTGTCTGGCTTGAAGCACAGGCTTTGATACTGGCTTCTCAGTGCCCACCTTGTGGTAGCAGCAGGGACGCTTGCCAGACCAGACTGCTGGTGGCCGACCACGGTGCCTGAAACTGAGTTCATGCACGCACAGCAGCCGTGCGGCTGTGTATCTCCTGATAAACCCACCTGGTGTTTTATAGAAATGAATAATCTAAGGGGGAATTTTGCCAGCGAGATGGACAATGCAGTGAGGAGATGCAGGGGGGTGCTGCTGGAGATGCACCCCAGAATGCTTGCCCATAGGATTCTAGAAAGAGCTGGGGGTGTGAATACAGATTCGGCTACACTGGAGAGCTTCTGGGTGCACAGCAAGGGGGATTTAGTGAAGGAAGAGTTGGTGACGTGGAGGGGGGACAATTATTACCAAAAGAGGATGAAGCTGCCCAGAGAAAGTGATACCAGCAGAGCCACACAGTAAAGGAACTCTTGAAGACACTGTGGGATACATACACACAGCACAAAAAGCAAAATGCTGGAAGTCGATCCACTCTGAGCAGAGTGTGACAAGTCACCAAGTATGCAGGGTGTTCCCTCCAGACATAGGTCACGTGTCTGAGGAGGGCAAGACCGGGGCACTCTGCCTTTTGGAGATTTCTATAGAGAAACAAATATCTTCATTATCAATATTTTGAATTTAAGTAATTTAGATAAAATTGGCATTTCAAACATTGTTTTTACTATGTCAAATGGACCTGTGGTAAGAGTTTTAGTGTTTTGGGCAGCTATTTTAAAGACTGCTTTTTATTTCAGTTGATTTATTTATTTTGAGGTGAGGTTTTGCATAGACCAGTCTGGCCTTGAACTTGATGGCTTAGCACTTCTGTTTCTGCTGCCTCAGCTGCCCCATACTGGGATTGCACAGAGGCCACCCCACTTCACTGACTCCATCCTGGGCAGGTGGTGTGGCGGTCCTCTTGGGGTGTGGCAGTGTCTGCTATTAGCCCTGTTTACAGGCAAAATCTGTTAGCTTTCTGTTCTTGCTGCCCTAAGATACCTGACAAAAGCAACAGAGGGGAGGAGGGAGGGAAGGAAATGGGGAGGGAGGGAGGGCTTAGTTCAGCTCACCATTCAAGGATGCAGCCCACCATGGTAGGAAGTCATGGTGGTGGCAGTGGAGACAGCTTGTCATATTGTATCCAGTCATTCTTGTACACCAGCCCATGAGATGGTGATACCCACATACAAGGTAGGTTTTCCTGCCTTTAACTAGAAACTGCCTCACAGGTGTGCCCAGAGCTTTGTCTGCTAGATGGCCACAGATCTTGTCAAGTTGACAATCAGTATTGCTATCCAAGGACAAGCACAGAAGTGTCCCTCCCTTGCCTTGACCTTGGTGTCCGCACCCATCAAAGAAAGTGATGGGACAGGTGGCTTTCAAAGTCTGCCGGACACCATGGTCCATTCCGTCAGTCGACCTGGCTGGGTGGGCCGGGGAGCAGGGGCTGATACATGCCTTCTCTGCAGCTACTGCTGTTGACTTTCCCATACTCCCCTGCCTAGGCTAGTCGCCCCCATGCCTGGCTCTGGTTTTCGGTGAAGTAAGCCTATGTGGGAGTTCCTAGCTGCTTCTCCCTTTTGGCTTCTCCCATTTGGGCTGTCTTTTCACACCTCCAAGTGCTGGGTGGGAGTGGATGAATGTCACTTGCTTGGCTCTCTTAAGATGTCTTTCTTTGCCCTGGGTGTGATACTGTAAGCCTGAGACATGGCCGACTGTGCCTCTCTTCTAACCCTTTGTGATGGCACCAGGTAGGCTTCTGCACGGCAGTGACTCCATCACTGGTGGGAGTCACTCTGCTCCGTCCTAATGACCCGAGGAAACTGGTCCCCACCCAATAGAGAAGACCAATTAATTATGCTGCCTTGGGCAAGTGGTGTTTCCCACCATGACCTCTGACTTCACATTTGGTACCCATCTCAAATGTCATCCTGTTTATTTCATTTGTTTGCCTCACGTCCTTCTCCATGCCCTCATTTCCTCGGAGTCTTGTAGACATCATGTCTGTTCACAGAGTTGAACTTCAAACACCCCATGGGAGAAACGAGCTCAAGCATGCTGGGAAGGATGCTATTTGTGAGGAATAATTTGTCATTAAAACAAGATGAATAGTGATGTTTTGTTTATAGAAATAACAGTTATGAAGAAGGGAAAGCTAAGGAGGAAGAATGCACGCTCTGGTTCCAGCACGGGTTGTGCCCAACAGCGCTGGAGAGAGAGTTCCGAAAGAGGGCCTCTGCTCCAGCCGCAGGCTCCATGGATCCCTGTGGCTGTGATGTTGTTTAAGTTAATTATTCCTAAAAATTGAGGCTGATGAGACCACGGGGCCTTTCATATCTCATCAAAGAGCCTGAGGGGCTTCCCGAGAATTTCATTAGGAGGAGACCAATTTAAAGATTAACTAATGTGAGAGATGCAGCTAGTTCACCGTAGCAGGACTGAGCGGTGATGAGGGGAGAGAGAGGCTCCTGGTGGCTCATCCAGACCAGAACCACCACAGATATCGTCAGTGTTTCTGCAGTCCAAGTTGAGGGTGGACGGAGTCTTTGGCGTTCTTATACTCCACAGAGGGATGCCCTTGGAACCTAAGCCCCTCCACACTGATGGGTTGTGCATAACCTTGATATGACATCCAACTTCCTTCCATTTACTCAAAATTCCTCAGTGGCCTTTTAATCAAGTTTATTCTCCATGTAAGCTGGCTCAACAGGAAGAAGTCATTTGCACAAAAAATGTTGTTAAATAGCTCTACCAGTATGAATAATAAGAGCATCCATGAAGCACTGTGCCCATGTAAGAGCGGCTCCCAGACAACCAGCATCATTGTTTTTATAATCCCACAAAGGGGAGACTGACATTTCAGGGCTACAGTGTAAGGCAATGTGGGCTGCACTCTATAACTCTGGGCTCTATTCATAACATCTGAATATGTCTAATGGTGTCTCTTGGAGTTGTAGAGCCCATACAACAGATCTAATAATGCTGACCCTATCTAAGCCCTTGCACGTATGACATTGAATTTAGTCCCCATCATACTGTCCAAAGTTGGTCCTTTCTACTGCCCCTGTTTCATAGAAGAGGACTAGAGAAGTGTTTGAATGCCCTTTATGAGACCATGCAGAGGATAAATGATGACGCCCACTTTAAATCTCAGCGTGTTCCCATCATTCCCCCTGCCCTTTGGAGTTTATTTTATAATATAGTATCACAAGGGATGTCCTTGCCTGTAGTAACAACGAGCTCCCAAATGTATGAAGCAGGAGTATGTGGTAACCCACTAAAGGAGACGCTCTGGAAGGTTCCCCAGGCCAGCCACCATCAATGGCTGCTTTCACCAGGCTTCACAGTTCCTTCCTAAGAAATCAGTTCATACCCCACATTTTTACTTAGAACAGAAACCATCCCAAAAGATTATGAATTGATTCCACAGTAGGGAGGCAGTGGAGAAACACTCTGATGCGCACACTACCCCCAGCCATCCCACCAAAAGTGTCCAAGGAGGGACAAAAGGTTGGTTCTGGGTTATCAAACTTTGTAATGGCATCTGGCTGGGGTTGACACACTGTGGGCAGGGACAGGTTGTGGTCTTCCCAGGAGTCTTGTTCATCCCGTTCCCACATAGGCACTGATGTGACAGGAGCCTCCTGTGTCTAAATCTAATGGGACACTCAACAATCCCATCCAGGGAACCGTGCACTCTTTGCAGTAGGAATCCTGGACATTGTTGGACTTCTGGTCCATATTGATGAGGGTCCCGTCCCGACTTTCTCCTCTGTTGCCCCTGCTGGGTAGTTTTAGTATAATGGGTTCCTGCTGTCCCTCAGGTGAGGAGGGCTTCCTGATTCTCCAAGTCCACACCAAGGCCCATAATTTTCAAGAAGTCCTGCTGTTGCTACAGTAACTCTTCCCAGTTCATTTCAGAGTGCAGGCTGCATCTTGTCATCTTGTCCAAATGGCGAGTTTGATTTGGAAGGAGAGGGGGAGGGAATGTTTAAATCAGGTGGACAATTTCATGCCCCCGGGCCACCTGGGTGGGGTGGGAATCAGTAAAAGGCCAGTGGGGAGTCTAAGCCATGGTTAGCCTTTCTTATCCCTTCTGTCCTCAGAACACAAACTTCTCCAGGCATCCTCCTTCTCTTCACATTCTTCAGGCTCTGATGTCCTCAACCTACCTGGTCCTGGAGGAAGCCTCAGTACTGGGTGGGATTAAGCCCAGGCCCAGATCATGGCCAAAGGATTGGAGTATGAACCTTGACCTGGGGAGATGTACTTGTCAGTCAGGTATGAGGACCAGGAGTTCAGATCCCCAGAATTCGTGTGGGAAGAGAGATCCACATGTAACTGCTGCTGAGTCAGGGAACCCCCAAACAAGCAGGCTATCGAGACTAGCTGTATGGGGTGAGCAGTGTTTGAGTCCCTGCCACGGTGAATACTGTGGGGGAACTGTGGGTGGGGGGTGATCTCCAACCTCAAACCTGGGCCTTCACATGCAGTCATATACATGAGCACTTGCACCAACATACATGCTCCCTCACACATGCAGAAACATGTTTTCACACACTTGCTCCCACACAATCTGAAAATGGAAGGAAGTAAGAGTTAAAAAACCGGATCTCTGGGAAAATTACAATTTTGCCTCTTGATGGGGCAAGAAAAGTGAAAGATACAAGTGTACAGAAGTCTTCTCATCCACATCCAACAGAGATGGGGACAGGAATCTTCTCATCCTCACCCAACATGACACAGGGTCCCCAAAGATGCTATTCTCACAGGTAATTTCCAGGGACTATGTAACTAATCTCTTTTTCCCTCTAAAGTTGAGTATTCTTACATTGCTGAAATTTAGTGTCTTATGTTTAAACTCTCTCACTGAATTCTTTTTTGTGTATGTGTTAGTGTGTGTGGATGTGTGTGTGTTGAGGCCAGAGGTTGACATCACATATCTCACTTGGTCAGTCTCCATTTTAGTCTGAGACAGGCTTTCTCATCAAACCTGTGCATCACAGATTCAGCTAGACTGGCTGTTCACCAAGTCCCACGAATCCTCCTGTCTCTGCTTGCCCCATGCTAGAATTACAGGACACACCACAGCATCTGTGATATTTTCAAGGGTGCTGGGGACAGAACTCCAGTCTTCATGCTTACTCGGCAAGAACTTTACCGACCAGACGGTCTCCTCACTTCTTCCTTCTTTGGTGGTTGGAAAGACTCTCACTCTCTACCCCATATTGGTCTGGAATTCATGGCAATGCTCCTGTCTAAGCCTCCTAAGTGTTAGGATTATAGGTGTGCCCTACTGTGCCTACTTCTCACCAAAATCTTAAACTGCATCACGGGGTACCTGATTCCTGAACACCTGACAGACCCACAGAGATCCCATCTTCCTTGCCCTAATGTAGTTTGTTGGGGTCGCCTACATCATGTCTCAGAGGCTGTGGAGATGGGTCAGTCCTCTGAGTGAGGAAAACAGCCTGACATAGTGTGGATGCGGAGCAGTGAAAGCTTCCAGGGGGCTGACCACAGGGTGCTGCAGACTTTAGCAGAGTCGCTGTATCTGAGGCAGATATGAGAAGAAGTAGCTGTTTCCTAGAAGGACTTTGACCTTGAAGAATCATTGTTGTAAACAGTGAAGCATCTTTGTGGAAAACAGTGATTGCAGAATTGATTTCCCAAAGTGTTGCAACCTTCACATGACTTAGGTCTCAAGACGCCTCTGGCACACCTGAGGCCCTTGGATTACTGAGTATTCAAACAACACATAACAAAGGACTAAAATCACGAGGGCATGTGCTGCTCTCCTTTAGAGACACATTTAGATTAGATTGGTAACCATGGTACTTCACTTAAAAAACCCTGCTTTCTGTAACAATCAGTAAACACACCTTTAGACAGCTGCTCATGGTTCAGACCTTCCTGCTGCCACTCGGGCCTTAAAACTTCATCTTGGAGTGACTTCTTTCTTCAACCGACCAATACAACACAGAACACCTGGACACATGGCACCCAACATGGCTTGAGGAAAGAAGGGTCCGGACACCCCAAGACAGGAGTCTAAGTACACCCATAGTAGGAGATGCGACTCCTGAACAGTGCAGGAACATGGGAAATTGCTCATCTCAGGAGGAGCAGTATGTGCAGTTATTGAAGTATTTGTTAAAAGGCAGACACAATAGAGCGGTGGACATCTAGGTTTGGGGGGTGCAAGGAACAATGAAGGCTGAGTTCAGCCCATGAAGCATGGGATCTGAAAAATGAGACAGGAAAGGAAACACTAAAGGCACATGAATCCATCAAGGTCCCAGGAATCTGAATTTTTTCTCACTGAGGTTGGAAAGCAGCAATTTCTACCATACAATGATTAGATATACCTTGAAATATTGTTCATTGAAGAACCTAAGAATAAGAGTATGGAAATGTAGGTTCCAGAAATAAGAATGTAAAAATAAAGAAATATAAAGCTGTAAGCCTAGGAGAATAAGATCAGGCTGCCAGGATCTTTCTCAGCAGCGTAAGGATTAACTGTTAACACTGGGTTACTTTGCTTTACAACCCATAGCTCTGCCTGCCAGGTTGAAGCACCCTCTATAAACTGAGAGTCCCTTTGCAAACTGAGGGTCAGCTTTTAGATACCACCTCCAGCCACTCATGACCAGCAACTGATGTCAGCTGAGTTAACATTTAAGTTAAGGGGTTATGTGACTTTTCGTTTGTACATTGTCCCTGCTATGCAAAATTGGTTAGTGTAGAGTTTTGGTAAACACCATCAGGGAACATCAGGGGAACAATGAACTAAATACAAACACTAGTTTAACTGAAAAACCCTGTTAATGAAAATTTAAAAAAAAAGCAATTTGTATATGAGTTTTACCTCGGGATTGTAAAAATTCTTTTGTTCATGCTTAATACTTGCTTCTTGCTATAAAGGGGAAATTTAGAAATAGCCCATTGCCGCAACCTTATAAGTCCATCTCTAGCTGTGGTCTGAGCTAGCTGATAATCTTTTTGTGCCCCATGGAGATTTATTTTTTTAATTTTTTCATCGAATAAAGTTTGCTTCTGGTTTCATAGACTTTGATGATTTGTCCCCCAACTTTGTGTGACCTCCATGGACCCAACATTCATTAATGAGTGTTGTTATCATTATTCTAAGTGTCTATTAAACTTGTCTCTAGATTTTACCCAATAGGTAAAATATATGTTCATTACTTGCAAATTTAAAAAGAAGTCGGTAGCATGTATCAATTTAAAAAACTTAGAGTAGAGGTCTGGAGCTATGTCTCAGTTATAGAGTCTTGTTTGCACAGAGTTCTGGGTTCACCATCAGCACCCTATAAACCAGGTGTGATGGTGCATGTCTGTAATCCCAGAATTGGGGACATAGAAACATGAAGGCAAAAAATTCTAGGTCAGCCTATGTTGCAACAAGTGAGACCCTGTTTAAACAACAAAATGAAACAAAATCCTTAAAAGAATAGTGAGAGGATTTAAGTGTATGAACATTTGCTTTGAAATTCTATCTGGCTTCTTAGAGGTGTGTAGAGGCAGCATCTGGCACTGATGTCTCATGGCTTCACCAAGCCCTGTTGAATGTTCCACCTCACAAGCTAGGATAAACACTGTTGTTCTGGTTTCCCTTTGATGGAATCAAACTCTGGAGCTTCTACATAAGTCCAGACAGGAACAGGAAACCCTAGAAACTCCATGTGGGCACACAGCATATAGAAGAAATGGTGAGGGTGGTGAGCTTGGGGTGGCGAGGCTTAAATCCAAGCACAGTGTGGATGAGAACAGTCTCCACAGCCTCTTGCATTTGAATGTTTGGTTCCCAGTCGGTGGAACTGTTTGGGAAGGATTAGGAGGTGTGGTCTTATTGGAGGAGGTGTGTCACTAGGGGCTGCCTTTGAGTTTTCAAATGTCCACGCCATCCCAGTTAGCATTCTCTCTCCCAGCCCACCTCATCTCTCTCTGCTCTGCCTTCTGTTTAAGGATCTGCTGTAAGTTCTCAGCTATAGCTCCAGTCTGCCTGCCTGTTGCCATGTTTCTTCTATCCCACTGCAATAGAAAAATAATCAAGACACCAAGGTGTAAGTTTATAATGGTGGAGCTGTGGAGATGGCTCAGTGGGTAAAAGCACTTGCCTTGTAAGCTTAAGAACCTGAATTTAAATTCCCACACACAAGCCTGTCCAGAAGGTTGCTGGCCAGGTTGGTATGCGCACTGGAAAAATAACAAGAGCACCCTCTCCTAGACAACGTGAGAAGGGAAGATCAACACTCATGGCTATCTTCTGACTTCTGTGTAGTCCTTCTTGCTCTGACCCTGAGACTTCTTATTAATTATGTGTGCTTGGCCTTAGCTCAGGCTTGTTCCCAACTAGCTCTTATAAATTGAATTAACCTGTTTATATTAATCTATGCTCTGTGTGGGGCTCAGTATCTCTCCTCCATACTGTGTGCCTGACTCCCACCACACTTCATTGGCTTAGTCCTATACTCCTCTTTTCCCCCAGAGGTCCCGCCTATTCTCTCCTGCTTAGCTATTAGCCATTCAGGGCCTTATTAAACCAATCAGAAGGTGCCTCAAGCAGAGAAACATCTTCACAGAGGACAAAGATGATCCCGACAGCACCTCTATACCTGTGCTGTGACACAAGAGGCCCACATTCACACATATGGGTGTGAAATAAAAATAAATCTTTAAAAACTAAAATAAAACATCCTTTACCAACACCACACGGGGATCATTTTTGAGTATGTAGCCCAGTGGGCCTCTCTGACCCTCTTCATCCACATACCCTTTTCAATCTGCCAGATCTTGCCTGAGTCCCATGTCAAGTGCCCCAGCTGGCACTACCTGGTTCCTCTGCCAGAATTCGCTCTCCCCAGCACCGTCCATGGTCCCTGTGTACCACATCCAACCTTTCCACCCAGCCAGATCAATTCACACTCTCCAGGCGCAAACCAGAAAATGTGCCTGTATGCCAGCCAGTCCACTTCCCTCTGTTTGCTTGACTTAATCCCACCCAAGCCACTTCCCACCTCCAGACCCAACCTGCCCACAAATCCTCTCTTCTGTCCCGATATGCTCTGTTAATATGACACTTAGGCCCCACCAAAGACATCCAAATGCCTGGATCTCATAACAAAATTCCCAACAATATGAAAGATCAATCACGACTTCTCTTTAAAACCTACTAGCCTGTAGAAGTGCTTGCCAATGAGAACTATCTAGATAAACGAAGGACACAGAATTCAAAGGAACAGTGATGAACTTAATCAAAGAATTCAAGGAGTTTAAATATCATACACACACGCATGTAAATGAGCCCATACACACGAGCGCAAACACATACACAAAGCTCAATGAAGCTAAAGAGAAAGAACTTAAGGAGAGTAAATGCTCAGCTGATGTAAAAACAAATAAGCAAGCAAGAGCAAAGCAATACATAAAAATACAAAACCCCAAAACCCCAAACATAAGGCTGCTGAAAATGACAAAGATGACCCAGAACTTAAGTATAAAATTCAGACACTTCTAAAGCTTACATTATACATTAAACACCACACACTAGTAGTGGGAGACTTCAACAGTCAACTCTCAGCACTGCACAGGTCAGTCAGACAAAAGTTTAACCGAGAAATAAGGTAATTGACAGATGTTATGACTCAAATGGACTTAACAGACATCTATAAAATATTACATCCAAACAGAAAAGAGTATACCTTCTTCTCAGTGCCTCATGGAACCTTCTAAAAAATTAACCACATACTCAGTAACATACCTCAACAGATTAAAAAAAATCCATGTAGCTTATCAGAACACTATGACTTAGAAATAAAGTTAGCACCAACACTAATTCAAGAAAGCCCACAACCACAAGGAAATTAAACGATGCTCACCTGAATCATCGATGGGTCAAAGAAGAAATAAAGAGAGAAATTAAAGACTTCCTAAAATTCAATGAAAATGACCATACAACATACCCAAATTTATGGAACACGATGAGAGCAGTGTTAAGGGAAAATTTATGGGACTAAATGCCCACATAGAAGTTGGAAAAATCCCATACTAGTGAATTAACAGAACACTTGAAAACTTTAGCACAAAAAGAAGCAAACTCACACCAAGAGAACTAGATGGAAGGAAAAAATCAAATTGAGAGCTGAAATCAACAAAACAGAAACAAAGAAAACAATACAAATAATCAATGAGACAAAGAGGTGGTTCTTTGAGAAAAATCAACAAAATAAACAAACCTACATAACAACAGACATGGAGGAAATCCAAAGAATCATCAGGTCATATTTAAAAAACTTGTACCCTACAAAATTAGAAAACTTGGAGGAAATGGACAACTTTCTGGATAAATATCACTTACCAAAATTAAACCAAGACCAGATAAGCAATATAAACAGACCTATAACTGCTGAAGAAATAGAAACAGTCATCAAAAGTCTCTCAA
>LOEQ01002177.1:22700-47206 GCA_001685075.1 Bramus lutescens | reverse complement strand
GAAGAAGAAGAAGAAGAAGAAGAAGAAGAAGAAGAAGAAGAAGAAGAGACAACAGTACTCCCAAATTCCTTCTATAAAGCCACTATCATTCTAATACTAAAACTAGGTAAAGACACAACCAAAAAGGAGGCCACAGGTCACTATCCCCAATGAACATAGACTCAAACATGATCAATAAAACATTTGCAAAAGGATTACAGACATTCATCAAAAAGATTAGCCATGGTAACCAAGTAGCCTTATTCCTGAAATGCAGAGATGGTTCAACATACCCAAGGAAGCAAATTAAAAACCACGTTAATGAACTTAAAAGATAGAAAAAGCCCTTGACAAATTTCCTCATGACTTCATGATAAAGGAATATAGCGCTAGAAGGAACATATCCCAGCATAAATTGAGAGCAGCCCACAGCCAACATCATTCTAAATGGAGAAAAGTTGGAAGTAATACCACTAAAGTTAGGGACGAGGCAGGGATGTCCACTGTCCCTACTTGTTTTCAAGTGCTCAGAGTATTAGTTGAATTAGTGAGGCTAGAGAAGGAATAAACACAAAATAAAAGTAAAGCAGGGAGAAAAGTCAAACCATTCCTGTTTGCAGATGACGTGATACTATATATTAGAGATCCAAAAATTCTACCAGAAAAATTATTTTGGAAATGAACAAATGTTCAGATCAACTTGTACAAATCCATAGCTTTTCTACACACCAACATCAGACATCAGGGAGAGAGATCATGAACACATTCCCATTCAAAATAGTCTCAAAGAAGATAAACTATCCAGGACTAAACCAAACCAAGGAAGTGAGTGGGGAGATCGGACGCTTAATGAAAGGAATCCCACATTAACTCAGAACTAAGAAATATACAGATATTTATTAATAGATAAAACTCACAGATCAGGATTCTCTGTGTGAATGATGGATGAGGATGAGATCGAAACAAACGGAACCAGCAAAACTGGGGGGGGNGGGGGGGGCAGAGAGGAAGAGGAAGCAAGGGGGCTGGACACATTTCCACATCCAGGTAAATAGTCCATGAGGTCATGCTCCAGTAGGTGGGTAGGTATTAGCTGTAGCCTTCCCGCAGCAAGGAAGTGAAGGGCCTCTCCAGTGAAAACATTAAACCTCTGATGAAGAGATAGAGGAAGACACTAGGAAATGAAAAGACATCCTGTGCTTACAGAAGCAGAATTAATGTTATGAAACTGGCCATTTTATCAAAACTATGTACAGACAGTAAATCCCAATCAAAATCCCCATCTCATTCTTCACAGAAATAGAGAAAACTATTCTAAAATCCATACAGAACCACGAAAGATCCCAGATGACCAAAACAGCCCTGAACAAAGAGTACAGTGCTGAAGAGAGCACTGTCCTAGGTCTTAAGATATATTACAAAACTATAGTCATGAAAACAGTATGGTACTGCTACAAAAATAGACATGTAGGCCAAGGGAACAAATTTGAGGACCCACCCAGACAGGAGTCCACATAACCCCAGCCACTTAATATATTTAACAAAGATGACAAAAAGATATATGAAGAAAAAAAACAACTCCAATAAACCATTGTGAGAAAACTCCACAAGGACAAGAATGAAATTATTTAGTGGATTATGGAAGGAAAAGGGAATGGTGAGAGAAAGAGGGGGAGAGGAGAGGCAGCAGCTACCTCTTCTGAAGGGGCAGGTGAGAACATGCAGGCTGGAGGAAGCAGAAAATGGCCCTGATGGAAGGGGGGGCAGTGGGTGGGGCTTGTCTCTTAAAGGGACAGGATACCTAGGTGACAGGACAGACCATAACATTTAGGTAAACGAAAATAAAAACAACTTTGATATTTCGTTTTACCTCAGTCAGAATGGCAAAGATCAATAGAACAGCCAACAACATATACTGGAGAGGATGTGGGGAAAAGGGACCCCTCATCACGGTCATTGAGATTGCAAATGGGTACAGATACTATGAAAGTCAGTGTGGAGAATTCTCAAAAGGCTAAAAATAAATCTGTCATATGAGCCAGTTGTATCACTCCTTGGCACGTATCCAAAGGACTAGATGTCCTCCTAGGATGCTCGGATGCTCTGTCAGTCACGCCCATTGCGGCTCTATTCACAACAGGTAAGGGTCCTGCCGTGGATGAATGGATAATGTGGGGCAGAGAAGCTACAGAACACTATGCAGCTGGAAAGAAAAATTAAATCATGCACTTTGCAGGCAAACAGATGGGACTATGCTTGACTATGCTGAGAGAAGGAACCCAGAGCCAGAGAGACAAATGCAGCATGCCCTTTCTAACCCGAGGCTTCTAGCGCCAAATCTTCAGGTGTGGTTATATAGCCCGGAGAAACCGCAGAAATTGGGAGGGTAAAAAGGCGTTGGGAGACAGGGGAGCAACAGACAAGGGCTAGCAGTGTACAAGTGATCTAACTGGAGAGATGGGGGTAGGAAAGGCTCTACTAGGTGTGTGGGGGGATACAGAGGAAGAAAAGAGTGTAAAACAGCCTTCTAAGGGCGGCTGTCCTTTGGTGTTCACTCAGCCCACTTCCCCTCAGCTGGCTACAGCAGAAGGAGCCCCCAGGCCCCTCTCCAGCCTGAGTCTCATAGTCTCTTCCCCTCCTCAGTGCAAACAAAGTAAAAAGGCCAGACTGTTCTATAAGATGCATTGTTTCCACAGCAGCAACTTATTGCTGGGTCGTAAAATCAATTTAGTGGATCACAACAGACATTACAAAACAGAATAGAAAATGGCAGGTGTCACAACCCCGGTAAGGCATTGTCTTGTGATACTGGCTTCTGTTTTATGTGTATGTGAGCACTAGGCAGAGATGTGATATGATTTATTTTCTTGCTGTGGATAACAGCCAAGAGCTTGAAAAACAATGCTGTCGGGTTGCCTCTGTCGCCTCAGATGGAAGCCACAGCAGTGGAAACCAACCGTGAGACAGAGGTGCACCCTAAAGGAATAATTTCATCTAGGAACCACAGCCATATTTTAACACACATTAATAAAATAAAGTATGCCAAACATCTGGGACTTCAGTATCCTGCTGTATAGTGGGCTTCACCTTCTGCAGACATCATGAGTTACTGAGTGGTACTTGGCTGACTTCGGTCCCCAATGCAAATACGGCATGTGAATTAAGACATTTCGGGAAACTTGGAGAATGGAAAGAAATGCGGTTCAGGCCAGGGTAGACCTCAACGCCAGTAATCTGTGTCTGAGACACTCATGTGGAGATAATTACACGAGTCTTTTAGCGCCACAGGATTTTTTTCACAACTAATAAGACAAAGTCAGCAAAAGTTATGTGAAGTGCAAAGAGCTTTGGGAATGATTGCCATGATAGCAGAAAGAGGGCTGGGGCGTGTGTGGCTTCTGAGCTCAAGGACCAGAGTTTGTTCTTCAGAGACCAAATAAAGAGTAGGCAAGCTGATGAGATTTTACTCTCGCCTTGATGCAATTTAGAATCAAGTGGGATGATCCTTTATTAGTGAGAAACTGTCTAGACCAGGTTAGCCTGTGGGCATGTCTATGTGGGATTGTATTGACCCTCACACCTTCAGTGTGGTCTGGGTCATATCCTGGGCTAGACCCTGAATTGTGTGAGAGAAGGAAGCTTGCTGACATTAGCAGCTAGCAAGCAGGCAACATGGGTGCATTCATTTCTCCCTGCCCTTGCCTGTGCTGTGGCAGTCTCCCGTGTCTGCCACCGGGAGTTCCCTGCAGTATGGACTGTGACCTGAAATGATGCCAATCAGTCCCCTCCTCTTCAAATTGCTTCTGTCCAGGGTGTTTTATCACAGCAACAGAAAGGAAAGCAGAGCACCAGCTGGAGTGGTGGACACTTATCCTCCAAGCACTGGGTAGGTGGGGACAGGCTGATCTCTGGAGCCCACTCACTCGCCAGCCAGGCCATCATGGCACACGCATACCCACATACACACATTTGTACATGAATTGGTGATTCCTAACAGGTACCCAGAGCTGTTTACATCCCTACAGGAAAGAGGCCAGGTGAGCACAAGTCCCTGAGCTTCCTTTTCCTCTGGCTTCTTCCAGCACCATTTCCTAGCAGACGCATGAGGTGGAGTTGATGGCAGGGTGCCAACAGAACCCAGTGTAGCCTGCTGCCTGCCATCCAGGGAGTGCAAGAGTGATGAGCCAGCTTGGAGGCAGCCAGGCTTCTGTAAGTAATTTGTTCCCCTTTCCCTATATGATGGGCCCTGCTTGCCTCTGGCCTTGGCTGTAGGGTCCTCATGGAGAGGTGTGATACATAGGTGGTCACATCTCATGACAATGCTGCTTCTGCCATGCGAGCAGCCTCCACTTGTCTTCCTTAAGGCTCTGGATGCCTCTCAAAAGGCTGGGTAGAAAGGAGCTCAGAAACTGCCACAAAGATGAGAGGTTATGGAAGGTCCTGTCTCCCAGAAGAAGGAGGGAGGACTGTGTCAGAGGCTGTTGTGTGACAAACTTTCCCAGGGAGACTGTATGTGTACATGCACGTGTACAACACACACACACGCACAAACACACACAATTCACTCCAGAAAGGGGATCAATAACAATAATATTTACATTAAGGTCCAAGTTGGTGACTGATGGGAGTTTTATTAGGATTCCTGTGGGAGCCCACAGATGTGGATCTGTGCCACCTTGACCAAAGGTCAGACAGTTCAGGCCTATTCTTGCTTTTTCAAGGTTATGACAGAAGATTTGACCCAGGGTATGACTATTAAGAGGAAGTTTTGACGTAGGGAGTGGCTACTTGGTGCTTTGGGTATTGAGAAGTTGATGACTTTGTTTGTTCCTTGTATCATGGTAGAGAAGTCTTCTGTCTTCCCCTCCTCTTTGGATTAGGGTATTTAAAACTTTTGAGAAATAAGGCTAATTTTAGTACTGACTGGATGCCCTTCCGACTCTATCCTGTGTCTCTGTCTTTTCTTTTGTACCTCTGTCTTTTCTACCTGCCATTTCTTAATCCTCATGCTTCCCTCTAAGTGCGGATGAATAAGCCAGGTGGGACTGGCTGATGTTGTCCCCTGGACTTGGGATGCAGAAAATTCCTAACAGGAAGATGGGTGAGGGGTCGCCAGGGCAGGATGGCTCAAAGGCAGTTGCACCCCAGGACGACCCTGAAGCTCCACTCAGCTTACAGGCAGTCCACCAACCTGAAGAGTCAGGCCTAGCACTTGTTGAGGCTAGACAAGATGGTCCTATAGTGGTCCTCTGTGAAATCCCAGGAGCAGCAACATCTCCTGAGAACTTGGTAGCTCTTGACTGGCAGAGGTCTAGCAGTTTGCTGTGAGGGAGACATCTGGGGACTACTATTTTACACAGTCTTTTGCTGGCTAACCAGGAGAACTGTGAGGTTGTGCCATGTGCTGGATGAAGCCTGGTAAAGTGGTTGCTATGGAAATCTGTCCCACAGCTGAGTGGGCCATATGATATGTGGATGAAAAGGAGATTTATTTAAGGAGCCAAGGAGCCATTTCAGTTCCAGAGTTCAAGATCTCTCTGCCCCCCCCAACCCCCCTTAAAAAGATTTATGTGCATCGGTATTTGTCTGCATGTAATCATGTAGGTGCACAATGTGTGTGCTTGGTGCTGAAGGAGGCCAAAGAGGCATCAGATCCTCTGGAACTGGAGCTATAGGCAACTGTGATCCATCATGTGGGTGCTGGACACTGAGCCTGGGTCCTCTGCAAGAACAGTAAGAGCTCTTAACCGTTCAGCCAATCAGAAAAGCTTGGGTGCATAGGACCTTGGCACTTGGCTTATTCCAAACCCGTCTCAACACCTTTTCTTACCAGACCTTCTCTAAACCAATTCTTCACTTAATATAGAGGATCTTAAATAGTGATATGGATTTCTCTATGATCTATATGCTGGGAGGCAGCAAGGTTGGAGGGAGATAAAAGAAGCAGGGGTCACTATTTGAAGAGTGCTTGCAAGCAGCAGAAGAGGACTTTCATAGGCAGCTTATTCTGTTGATTTGGGGCAGTGAACCCCAGGACAGAGGGAACTCTATGACCACCATGGCTCCTTTCATCCTGCTCTCAATAGCTAAGCTACAGAACCAACCTAAGTGTCCAACAGCAGAGGAGAGGATAAAGTAGATGAGGTACAAAACACAATGGGATTTTCTTCAGCTGAAAGAAGAACAAAGTTACATTGTTGGCAAGAAAATGAACTCAACTGGAGATCATCATATTGAGTGACTTAAGTCAGACTCAGGCATATATCATGGTTTCCTCTGATTTGGGTGTCCTAGATTTTTATCAGATATACAAAATAATGTATGTATAAATGACAGAAACAAAAATTCAGGGGGATAAAGGGAGTAATGGGAGAAGGAGAGAATA
This sequence comes from Bramus lutescens, assembly GCA_001685075.1. Taxonomy (NCBI): domain Eukaryota; kingdom Metazoa; phylum Chordata; class Mammalia; order Rodentia; family Cricetidae; genus Bramus; species Bramus lutescens. Next base: position 40,842 of record LOEQ01002177.1, on the reverse strand, counting down.
TGCTCAATATCTAAAACATTCTTTTAAGAAAAATTAAAAATTCCTATTATTAAAATATTTAAGAAGTTTAATATAAGATTTATATTCTATCTGCTTTAGGTAGTTTGGGTCACTGGTCTAGTCTGTTTCTGTTGCCATAACAAAGCACTCTGTCAGAAATCTTTAGGAGCAGACAGGGTTTATTGGGCTCACAGTTCAGTCCATCACTGAGGCAGCCAGGGCAGGGACATGAGACAAAAGGCGGGAAGCACACTGTTTGCAGGCTTTCTCGCTGAATCATGCTCAACTAACTTTCTTTCACTCTCAGGAGAGGCTGCCCAGAGAATGGGACTGCCCAGAGTGGGCGGGTCCTCCTGCATCAAGTCAAGATCAAGACAACCCCTATGGACATGCCTGCAGGCCAATCTGGTCTAGGAAATCCCTCTACTGAGATTTCCTTTCCAGGTGACTCTAGAAGGCCATGTTGACAGAGTTACCTAGAGAGGATAGAATGGTGAACTCTTTCTAAGAAAGCCCCTCAGATGAAGCTAATGCAATGCAGTTCTATAACCTAGCTGCCTGCCTGTCTGACTAGGGTCAGGAGTTCTGGAGCAGGGGTGACCATTAAGAGGTCATGACATTAATATTGCCATAATGCCATCTTTGAGTGTGGCAGGCTATTCTGGAATGTATGTGTCTCATGAGCCAGAGATTAGATATGCCTTAGATATAAAGATGGTGTTGTTCATCCTCGAGGTATACACAATGAGCATAAGTCCTTCTCAGAATAGCCCCGTATCTCCAGGGATGCCCTTTGAGTTTCCCATTGAACTGGAGAGCACACGTGAGTTCGTGTCTCTCAAAGAGGTTCGCGAGGCTGCAGGGCTGTTGGCAAAGCAGGTCATCTGCAAAGCATATGGGTGCTGGCTGTGACTCCCCAAGGGCCCTCTATTGAGGACAGTCCCTGCCCCTGATTCTACTTGCCCCCCACATTTGTGTTCAGAACCTTCTGCTTGTCTTCCTGACATACAGTTGAATCTCACCTCCTTGACCTTAACGTCAACCTTTCTATTTAAATTTTTAAACGATCTCTTGATCTTTGTTTCATGTGTGACCGTTGTTGTGCCAGCATGCATATTATGTATACTATATGTGTGCAGTGCCTGCAGAGATCAGAAGAGGACAATAGAACCCATGAAGCTTGAGTTACAGACAGTTGCCAGCCACCAGGTGGGGTCCAAGAACTAAACTCAGGTTGTCTGGAGGAGCAGCCAGTGCTCTTAACTACTAGGAATTTTTCCAGTCTCATGTTCCTACATTGATATCCAGTGTGCCAGTCCACAGCCAGACAGTCCCCATCACATTCCTGGGGCTTCCTTCACCTTCCCACCCTTCAGAGAGTCTCTCCACCCACTAGGCAAGATCAAAGTCCTCTCCACTGCTCTACTTCTCTAAGAGACCTGCCTTGATATCAGCAAGAGGGGAGGGACCACAATCATACCACCATAATCGCACAATAGCTCCCTTAGAAGCTCTTCCACTGGGGAGACCCATTCTAAAGTTAGATTTTGTGGATCAGGGACTTCAGATTTTCATAGCCTTTATTTCTGCTCAAAAATTGCAATCTTCCCCAGTATCCAGTCCTTTCCCCCAGATTCTTTTAAAAATTATTTTATTTTATGTGTATGAATGTTTACCTGAGTGTACATGTATGCACCACCTGTGTGCCTGGTACCTGAAGAGGTCAGAAGAAGGCATTCAATCACTAGAACTGTAGCTACTCATGGCTATGAGCCATCACATGGGCACTGAGAACCTAACCCACATCCTCTACCAGAGCAGATGCACTGGTACACACTGGGCCATCTCCCAGCCCCACTTTCAGGTTCTTATTACCTTGGCTTCTCGTACCACAAACTCTTCTTCCCCACCCTGCTGTCCCAAACTCGCATCCTCTTAACCTTTTGTGCTCCTGTGGAAACTAGACAGAGAAACACAGGGGCCCCTGTTTAATTTAGGGTTATTCACACCTTCCTCTGTAAGCCGAGACTGTGCATTGGCTTCCAAGCTGCCCAGACCCAAATAATCACACTGAAACTATATTAACTACAACACTGTTTGGCTGATGGCTCAGGCGTATTTCTAGCTAGCTTTTACATCTTAAATTAACCCATTTCTATTAATCTGTGCATTACCACAAGGTTGTGGCCTACCGATAAAGTTCCAGCATCTTTCTCCTTTGACAGCTACATGGCATCTCCCTGACTCTGCCTTCTTTCTCCCTGCATTCAGTTTAGTTTTCCCAGGCTAGCTCTATTCTGCCCTGCCTAGGCCAAAGCAGCTTCTTTATTAGCCAATGGTAATAAAACATTCATAGCATACAGAGGGGAATTCCACATCATTCCTTTTACAAGAATGAACTTGGAGCCTAGTTCCTTCATTTCACACACCCTGCTCCAAACAGTGCACCTAGCAACCTCAGAACCCTTGACCCCCCCACCACACTAAGTTGTATATATTCTTATCTCTCTACATTACAAGTTTCCTCACCCCTTGTAACAACAAAATTTATACAAGTATACTTCCAATAAATCTGGTTATGAAGAATAGAAGAGGCCCTATCTATCTTAAACCTGCTTGGGATGTATGTACAGTAAGACAAACTGTGTCTTCAGTAGCTTTTGGGGAGAATCACCTATTTATCATCTCATGCCTATTAATTATGGATATGCATACAATTAAAATCAGAAGCATTATGGGAGGGGACACGTGCAGTAGGAAAAATGAATATGTAACTTAATCTACCAAGCAGGACAGCGAGCCACCCACACACTGCTCTTAGGAGCCAGCTCATGCTTATCTTGAACTCCACAAAAGGAGCAATAAGCAGGTGCCCTAAGTACCCTCACTCACGTGATGGCTGTCAATCTCGCTCTCTATCACATGCATTGTCCCTTTGTTGTGAATAAAGTTCCCTTAAAAATCTGTGCATCCTGTGGAATAATCCTCTGTACACTGTGTAAATGATGTTGTAATTGGTTTAATAAAGAATTGACTGGCCAGTATCCGGATAGGATAAAGTTAGGTGGGAAAACCAGACTAAGGACACTAGGAAGAAGAAGGCTGGAGAGCGAGCATCCCCAGCCAGATGCAGAGGGAGCAGGATGTGTAGAAAATGAGATAATAAGCATGAGCCCTGTGGCAGGATGTAGACTAGTAACCAGCCTGAGCTACCGACCGAGCATTTATATTAATAAGTATCGGTGTGGCTATTTGGGAGCGACTGCCGAGACACAGAGAAACTCTACCTACCTGTGTGAACCCAAATTTTCACTCCTTTGGATAAGACCAAAAACCTAGAAACACCCAGGCCAAACTCCAGTGACCAGTAACAGACACTCTGCCTCAGGGGCTCCAACCGTCAAGCCCTCATAGGTTGAGCTCTCACAGATATTACAACCGTGGATTTGAGTTTAAATAGTGCCCACTAAAGTTTCCGGGTTCTTGTGTACTGGGACAAAGAACTGGACCAGAGATACATGGTTAGAAATAGAAATGGCAAATTTTCTTAAGGAAGAGAAAGCACTCCTGAAAATGGGAGCGGACCTGTGAACTGCAGAAAAGGCGCTTGCTCCAAAGCACCCCTACAGGTCATTGGCTCGGCTCTGCCTCTTCCATGCTTGTATAATACGGCTTCTCCTGAGCATGCTGTTTGCTGTATGAAACCCAGATGGGGAAGGGCTGCCAGGTTCTCTCCTCAGTTGGCTCATCTACCACGTCTCCTTTCTCCAGTTTCTACTCTCCAGCCACACGGGGCACTGGGATCCTCTCTTGGTCACCCTTTGCTGGCTTCACTGTGTCTCTGTAGCCTGTGTCACCTTCCGTCCTTCAGTATATATCATCTGGCCTTCCCTGTGTGCATTGCCTGGCTTCCTCCAGTGGAATCTCTCTCTGCTCACCAGACCACAACACCGCCGTTTTCACGTTCACACTCTCAGCTGGGAGCACTGGTTGGGATTCTCCCAGAACTACGACCGAGCCCATCTTAGGAGGGAAATTTATTTACTCTGGAACTTTGCCTTCACTTTATTCCCACTCAAATGTCCCGTCTGTTCTACCTGAGGATAATCAGTCCCAGTCTCTTGTCACCCCACACATCTGTGAAGTCGCCCCATGCTGAAGTCCACCCAGTTCTCCCCATAGACACCAGGTCCACTCTCCATTATCCCTGCTCCTACTCATCTCGTTTACAAGCTTTGGTTCTGTCAGGGGCACAGGTTCAGATTCTGGGAATTAGGCTGTGGTCTGTCTGTGTTCTCAGGAACTGTGGTGGCCACTCCAGTCATCTGGAAATTAGGCTGTGGTCTATCTGTGTTCTCAGGAACTGTGGTGGCCACTCCAGTCAACTTGAATGACCCATCATGTAGGTCAGTGAGGCACTTCCAGGAAGGACGGGCTGAGAGGAGAAGACAGTCTAGAATGGATGCAGTCGTCTAGAGGGGACTCAGATCTATAGCTGTCTGGGGAAAACCGTGTTCCTTGCCTGCCTTCACTTCGTGCTGGGGAGTGTCTCCACCCCACTTTGTTGTCATGGCCATCAGCACCATCTCTTGCTGTCATCAGAGGCCAGTTTCTTTGTTCTTCCAACATGGACTGAATGGCGGTCTCTCTAAGTCACCAGGCCTTCCGTTGAGACTGGGGAATGGGAATCTGAGCCACCCTGCTCAGTGGAGAGCAAACACTGTGTCCTCAGACTCTCCAGGGTGCACATAGTTGGACTAACCAGCTCCCATTTGGAGGAGATCTTTAAAGGGGGAGGAGGAGACCCTGGGTTCTCCTCCCAATCCTTCCATGGGCCCCACAGTAAGGGTTCTGTCCCTTAACCATCTCAGGGGGATCTTGTATTTCACAAGGCCTAACTCAGGTTGGCTTCGTTTTTTTTCTGCCTGCTTTGTATTTGTATATGCAAAAGATCAGAGACCATTTCATATGCATGCATTTCAAAGACTGAGACAGACAGAAAATCCCTTTAGGCATAAAAAAACTCACAAAACACTTTTAGGTGTTAAAAACATTGATGGGTAGAAAGCATAAATAACTTTGAAAAAGCTGCCTTCTTCGAACAGATCTGAACAATTTGTCCAATCACTGCATGTCAAAAAATTTATGTATGAACAAGCATTTCCTGGAAATATGGTAACCAATGGTATCATCTCTGGTAGCTTAAATGATAAAGGACAAAGAGGAAAAACATGGAATGCACTTCTCCAAGGTACATTTGTACCTTGAGGGTGGGTATCAATTGGCCTCCCATCAATCATGTTGCTTCCCAGCCAGTTTGCACCCATCTTGTTCCTGTGCCTGCTCCTTCCAAACCTAACTCAGTTATGATTTTCCCACCTCATCGTTCTTACGCCCTTCTCACTCCAACAGGGGAAAGCCACGTCCTCAGGAGCTCGGGCATCTGTGGGATTTTCTCTTTCCTACCACCCTCCCCCATCACCCCACCACTGGCTGCCACGGGGCTTCCCTATCTGCAGTTTCTCAAGGCTTGTGCAGAGTGGAAGGTTTTTAATAACCCTCTTCTTCTTTACAAATTAACACGGAAATTCTGCTGACGAGCCTTTCCCTTCCCAGGGCTTAAATCCTGGGGCTCTTGAACTATGACAATTTAAATGAACAAGATTTCAAAAAGCTGATGAATGAGGTTTATAGTGTTTTATAGGAGCCCAAAGAGAAATCCTCCTTCAAGACTCGTGTAGGACAAGATGGCTGATAGGCAGAGGCCTGTGGGTCTGTGCATGTGTCCCTGTGTGTGTGTGTGGGGGTGTTGGTGTGGGTGTGTTGGTGTGGGGGTGTGAGTGTGCTCATGTGCATGTGGATGTGTGGAAGGAGGGACTCAATGAAGAATAATTATGAACCATTAGATCTGGGAAACCTTTTAGTGTGTGACAGTTAATCTTGATTGTCAACTAGGCAAGATCTAGAATCACTATGAGAAAAGCCCTCTGGCTGTGTTTGTGAGGCGGGTTCTAGTTTAGATTAATTGCGGCAGGAAGATTTGCTCTAAATGTGGGTGGCACCATCCGGTGGGCTGGGGTCCTGGGCTGAGAGAAGAGGAGAAAGTGAGCAGAGCATCAGCACTCACCTTTCCTGCTTCCTGACTGGGGATGCCATGTGACCTCCCCCGCCCTGATGAACTGCGCTCAAGTTTCCTTTCTGTGGCTGTGATGGAATCCTGAACAAAGCTAATTAGGGACACAAAGGCTTACTTCAGTGTTTACTTCCGAGTCATAGTCCGTCATTAAAGGAAGTCAAGGCAGGATCGCTTGAAGCTTTCTGGCTCACACATGGGCTCATGCTTCAGTAGCTTTCTCACACAGCTCAGGATCACTGCCTAGGAATGATGCTGCCCACAATAGGCTGGGCCTTCTTTCATCAATTAATAATCCAGACAATGTCCCACTTTCATGTTCTCAGGCCAATCTGATGAGGCTTTCCTCTTGACTAACTGCAGGCTGTTGACGAAGCCATCTAGGACAGGCTCACACTGCTGGCTTATAGGGACCTTTCTTCCCTTAAGTCGCTTTGCCCATGGTTTTGTCATAGCAATTGAAAACGTAACTGATCTGGGGACAATCCTCCATCGAGCCCTTACAGAGACAGCTGAAGCAGGGCTGGGAATGGCAGTCACTTGGCCATGATCACAGTGTCAAGTGTGATTTGGACCTCCCAAAATTCAAATGGTAGCTCCTTATTATTGCTCAGGAGATTCAGGCTGAGAACAATCAGTGACCAGGGGAAGGCACAGTTTGTTTAAATGGTAACTTTTTGGTGAGTGTGGAAGACAGAGACAGGAGGATTGCTGGGGCTCACTCCCTGGCTGTCCGTGCATCCCCAGATCCAGTGATCCCTCCTCTCCTCTGTGTACACCAGCACAGGCTTATACACTGTCACAGACATGTACTCATACACACATGTCACAGGCATGTGCTTATACACCACACACATCACCCTCACAAATAAAATAAATAAGTGTAAGAAAATAAAAAATAAAAAGATTAATTAGCCAAATGGTTAAAAATATATGACTCAACTATACATTGTCACTAAGAAACCTACTTCAAATACAGTAAGAGAAGCAAAATTAAAATAAAGGATTGAAAAAGACAGTCTGTGCACATGGTACTCAATTGAAAGCCAGGAAAGATGTGCTAATTCTAGAGAATTAGTACCTCAGAGGAAAGCAAATGACCAGGCCTAGATGGTGGCACTAAGTAACGATGAAAGAGCTGATCTAACAGAGAGAGGACACAACTCTCAGTGTGTGTGGAATAAGGAAAACAGAGCAGCTGAAAAAGAAGTAAAACCTGATAGAACCAACATCAAAAGTAGAAAAAATTTGCATTCATTGTGGAGACTTGCACATCTGTTTCTTAACAAGTGACAGAATAGCCAGCCTCAAGCAGACACAAGCAATGAGTGGTCTTGCTTCAGGGACTAATGGACATGTGTGCACACACGGATGTGTGCATGTGTGTGCCTGAATTACTCTACTTAACAAGAGCAAAGACATTCTCATATAGTGTGCTGTAAAAATAACTTCCACACATGTAAGGGCTGACATCAGAGCACATGTTCTTTCACACTCATGAGTCAACTGAGAAATCGGAAGCAAGAGATAAAATGAACTCTTTAGCAAGAGATAAAATGAACTCTTTAGCAAGAGAAAAAATGAACTCTTTCAGTTCACTGAGCTCAAACAACACAGCACCAAAGAATTAAAGAGGAATTCTCAAGGCAAATACCAAAATCTAAGGTGGGTCTGAAAGACATGCAGAGCAGTTAAGATTAGAGCAGATAAGAGGAAAACTCTCAGATCAATAGTGTAAGATCCCATCTGAAGAACCAAGAAAGAACAAGAGCAAACTCTACAGAAAATGGAAGGGAAGGAGTAACAGAGGCAAAAGCAGAGATCAATGGAGTTGAAAGAAGAAAACAAAGGAGAAAAAATACTGACAAGAAGGTGCATTCTAAATAGACTAATACAGCTGACAAACTCCGCAAGACTAACAAAGCAATCAAGAGAATACAAACGAGCAATTTCAGGAATAAACTAGCAGCTATCAGGCCCTGGGCACAGCAGCAGGATAGTGTGGGGATTTTGTGAATGACTCCCTCACGTAGATTTGACCACTTTGATTACATAACCAATTCATTTCAAATGTCCTTAATATGAATCAGTGATTTGAATAGGCCGATAAATACAAATAAGATAAGTTCATAAGCTAAAACTTTTGAAAAACACTGGCCGTGGTGGGTGGTGCACATCTTTGCTTCTAGAACTCAGGAGGCAGGGCCAAGAGTATCTCCATGAATTGGAGACTACATAGCCAGTTCCAGGTCACTCAGGGATACAATAGTGAGACTGTCTCAACCACTATCTAGCCATCATCCCCACCACTACCAGCAAACCCCAAGTCTCTACCACCACGCCAACCACACTTCAATTACCATCACCAGCCCCCAACCATCACCACCACCACCCCAACCACCATCACCACCACCACCCACCAACCATCACCACCACCCCAAGCATCACAACCACCAGCCCAACCACCATCACCACTACCACCCACCAACCATCACCACCCCCCAACCATCACCACCACCTCAACCATCACCACAACCACCCCAACCACCTTCCAGGTACCACCCCAATGACCTCCAACCCTGTCCCAAACACCATCACCGCTACCATCACCACCACCATCACCACTACCGCTACCATCACCACCACTGTCACCACCACCATCACCATCACCACCATCCCAACCAACCAAATAAAACTGAAGAAGAACTTTACAGACTCAGATGGGTTTGCTGACAATTTGTACCTCATGGGTAAAAGAATACTCCAAAGTAACTTCCTGATCACATCAGCAGAGACACATTTCTCTAGTAACTTAATAAGCTAGTAGCACTAAAGTCCCACAAAGAGAGTATAAAAGCATTAACACATGGAAAGGGCAGCAATTGGACTCCGTCAAGATTAAAGGCATGATTTTTGTCTCCCTGTGTCTGCCGATGTGAGGGAAGGAGATATCACAAGGTTGCCACTACCTTAGCAGCTTTCCTCAGAGCTGCCAAGGCTGCCTGAAGGTGAGCACCACAGAGGATCCTCCTGTTAAATTGTGCGACAACTGGTCCATCTAACAGTGCAAAGGAAATTTGGGTGTGGATGAGCGCCAGGAGCAATGGACACCCAGAGGTGAAGACAGAGATATGGTGGTGCTGGTGGAAAAAAAGAGAGACTGCTCTAGGATGGGCAGCTATCATCACCCAAGGGAATGCTGCAGACAGTCTTCCCCTGTGAGTACAGGGGTGGCCTTGTTTACCCATTCTGGGGACTTTCAAGCATCCAGGTGGAAGCAAATGCGGCAGGATTTGTGTTGAACCAAAGTTCTGTGGGAACAAATCACCACAGGGTCAAATTCAGTGCTTATGAACCCCTTGATGATGAGCAATCATTCAGCACAAGAACAGATGACAGAGCTGTGTGCAGCGAGAAAGACGAAGCTTGTCCCGGACTACGTGATGGATGCACCTTCTCTGGAGGTGGAGCTAATTTGCCTGGCCAGGTGTGACTAGTGGAGGGGAGCAACCAGATGTAGCACATGGCCCCAAGTCTGCCGGACATGAGGAGCTGTTACTGGCACAGCTGGTAAGAGCATGGAACCACTCCCGCTTGACCCAAGACTAGGCCAAGCAGAGTGTACCAGTCTGACCAAGCTCCTCCCACCCTTGAGTGACAGGGGCATGTACAGTGGACACATAGCAGTACCCGACAATGAGGAACCCTGGCAGCTCATGACGACTGAATTACGAGAGCTAAATAAGGTGGTATCTCCTTGCTGTACCTAGAATTGCTCTTTTTTTCTTTTATTGAAAATAGATTCTGTTTTTCATACAATATATCCTCTCCCCTATTCTCAGTTCCTTCCCATCTTTAAAGAAATAATTTAAAAGGAAGACCTCTCATACTCACGGATAGCTAAGATGGTCCAGTCTCATAGATTGCTCCAGCCGGGACTTCAGATAAGCCCTGCACTTTCCCATCACGCTGAGACTGAGTAACAGCCAGCTCTCCCAGGACTTGACCTTATCTCAGTTATCTAAGGGTCCCCTAAAGATGCCATTACCCAAAGACAACAGGAAGTAATTTTAAGAACATGGTGCTCACATTCCCAAGAGATGGGTTTTGGTTGTTCTGTGGATTATGGGTGTGCATCATTGTTTAGGGAGGTTGGTTGCAAGTTGTTATTAGTCATACTCAGGAAGAAACTAAACAAAGGAGATTAGAGTGAGGGATTTTATTCTGAAAAGAAAAAGGAGGATATAGGAACAATAGGATAAAAGGGCTGACTATTGAATCTACATCTAAAATTTAAAATAAAAAGGCAACTACTAATCTTAAACATTTTGCATTGGTATGGAGTTTTGCATACTGCTAAAAATTTAAGATTATTTTGTTACACTGTATATATGTTTCTACTATGGTTTAAGGTATTGTACCTATGCAGGTCATTTAACAATGTAATGTAAATTTCTAATCCTTGAATATTATTATAAACTGTTTGGGATAATTAATAAATACATATTAATAGTTAGTCATCTGTAACATTCAAATTTTTAATCATGTTAGGTATATTTTTAAGATCAAACAGATAAATTTTAAATAGATAGATGGTCTTCAAACACTTCAAAGACCTACAGAATATGTCATTTAAAATGTTTTAATAACGTAAGGCTTTATCACAGTGAGATATGTCTGCTCCTGGCAGTACCAATTTAATTCAAAAAAAAGTATGATGAGCATTGAAGAACCTCCATATGGAGTTTGCTTTCACTGCGGCAAGGTTAGTCATTTGGCAAGAAGCTGCCCTTGCTTAGACTGCTGACAGTATGCTAGCCAAACTAAACAAGCAGTACACAAAAGAAAGATGGATGCCTCAGCATTGCAGAGGAACCTTGGATGACTTTTTGGGCAGTCAGCTGTTTCTGTCATGTCCATACTTTTAGAAGTTGTTTGAGCTAAAATTCCTGTTTACTCCGTTAATATTATATCCTTCTGGGGTCTTTGATGGAGATGAAGACTAGATAGTCATAGTTTTACAGTTTTCCTTGCTACCAAATTCAGAAAAGAAACTTACATCAGAAATGTGAAGTTTATAAGGTTGAGACACATAAAAGTTCAAGTTGTATGTCTAAAAAGATGTTTTAAGGTCTAAAAATACATATTTTAGGATAGTAATTTAAGTTATTATAGAAAGTGGCTTAGGTATAAAACTTTGAACTCACTAAGTAAGATAGGACAGATAATGCAGCACTTTCTCTGAATTTTTCAAATACAAATGGACTGGGCCTTCTGAATGTAATTCTTTCCTGATAATTGTTCTTTTTGTTTTGTTTTGTTTGTTTTTGAGACAGGGTTTCTCTGTGTGACAGTCATAGCTGTCCTGGAATTAGCTCTTGTAGACCAGGCCACCTTTGAGCTCATGGAAATCCTCCTGCCTCTGCCTCCTGAGTGGTGGGATTAAAAGCATACAGCAGCACCACTGTCTGTCTGATAACTGTTCTTAATGTGAATAGTTTTCTTATGTTAGAGTTAAAACCTTTCCTTTTTATTTAGACAAACGGGGGAAATGTTGTAGGATATTGTACACTGTATGATGTATTGCTGTGATTGGTGTAATATAAAGCTGAATGATCAATAGCTAGGCAGGAGAGTTAGATGGGACTTTCAGGCAGAGAGAGATCTAGTAAGAAGAAAGGAGGAGTTGCCAGCCAGGTGCAGAGGAAGCAGGACATGCAGGAGGAGAGGTAACAGCCATGAGTTATGTGACAGGACACAGATGAATAGAAATAGGTTAATTTAAGTTATAAGAACTAGTTATGAACAAGCAGAAGCTATAGATAAAACTTTCATAATCAATAAGAGTCTCTATATCATTATTTGGGAGCTGACTGGCAGGACTGAGGAAGCCTCCTTACCATAGTTTTTAGCTTGATTGTCAATGTCTTAATAGCTAATCTTCACATATAAGTAAGTACATACCATATTTGTCTTTCTGAGTCTGTGTTACCTCATTCAGGGTGACTTTTTTCTAGTTCCTTTCATATTCTGGCACATTTCATGATTTCATCTTTTTAAATGAATGAGTAATATTCCATTGTATAAATGTATGACATTTTCTTTTATCCTTTTGTCTATTGAAAGACATGTGAGCTGTTTCTAATTTTTGGCTATAATGACTAGAGCAACAATGAACATGGTTGAGCAAGTGGTTCTGTGGTAGGATGTAGAATCCTTTGAGTATATGCTCAAGAGTGGAATGGCTGGATCTTGAAGTAGATTGACCACCACACTGATTTCCAAGGTGACTACATGAAGTTCATACTCCCACTACCCTTAGTCCTCATCAGTGTTAGCATGCCATTCTGACTGGTATAAGATGGGATCTCAAAGTTGTTGGGATTTGCATTTTCCTGACAACTCAGGATGTAGAACATTTCTTTAAGTGTTTCTCAGCCACTCGAATTTTCTCTTTTGAGAACTGTGTTTGGATCTTTACCACTTTTTAATTAGGTTATACATTTTCTTGATGTTCATTTTTTAAGTTCTTAATAAATTTTGGATATTAGCTCTCTATCAGATGTATAGTTACTAAAATATCTTTTTCTATTATGTAGGCTGTTGCTTTATCTGAATGATAATGTTCTTTGCTGTGTAGAAGCTTTCACCAAGTCCCATTAAAGGCTAGGCTCAGAACTGAAGATAATGAGTTAGGTTATTGCCAGGTGGTACATATGGATTATTTGCATATTCTACATGCAGCCATTCAGTTTGACCAGCACCATTTGTTGAAGATGCTGTCTTTTAGTCAGTGTGTATTTCTGGCTTCTTTATCAAAAATCAGGATCTATAGGTGTGTGGACCTATGTCTGGGTCTTCCATTAGATCCCTTGATCATTGTGTCAGTTTTGTAGCAATGCCATGCTGTTTTTATTACTATAGCTCTGTGGTACAGTTTGGGGTAGGGGATAGTGATTCTTCAAGCAGTTCTTTTAAGTTTTAGCTATTTATTGTTTTAGCTAGTCTGAGTTTTCTGTTTCCATATGAAGCTGAAATTGTCTTTGCATGTTTTGTGAAGATCTGTGTTGGAATTTTGATGGGGATTGCATTGAATCTGTAGATTGTTTTGGTAGAATGGCCCTTTTTACTATGTTAATTGTACTGGCTGCTTTTGTGTGTCAGCTTGACACATGTTAGAGTCATCAGAGAGGAAGGAGACGCAGTTGAGAAAATGCCTGAATGAAATTGAGCTCTAAGGCATTTTCTCACTCAGTGATCAATGGGAAGGACCCAGGCCATGGTGGCTGGTGCCATCCCTAAGCTACTGGTCCTAGATTCTAGAGGGCAGTGGGGAGGAGAACCTGGGGAAACGGGATAGTCGAGATGATAGAAGGACAGAGATGAGAGCAAGGAAACAGATAGTTTGATTGAGGGAGCCTTTATGGGGCTAGCAAGAAACCAGGCTCTAGAAAAATTCCCAGGAATTCACAATGATGACCCCAGCTAAGACCCTAAGCAATAGAGGAGAGGGTGCCTGAGCTAGCCTTGCCCTGTAGTCAGACTGATTAATATCTTAAATATCACTACAGAACCTTCATCCAGCAACTGGTGAAAACAAAGGCAGAGACCTGCATTGGGGCACTAGACTGAGCTCCCAAAGTCCAGTTGAAGAGTGGAAGAATGAGAATATGAGCAAAAAGGTCAAGACCATGATGGGTTCATCTACGGAAACAGTTTACCTCAGCTATTGGGAGCTCACCAACTCCAACTTCTGTACAGGGAAAGAGCCAGCACAGGTCCAAACTCTGAATGTGGGTGACAGTTGTATGGCTGGGGTAGACTATGGGGCTCCTGGCAGTGGCACCAGGATTTATCCCTACTGCTTGTACTGGATTTTAGGGAACCTATTCTCTTTGGATGGATGCCTTGCTCAGCCTAGATATAGTAGGGAGGACCTTGGACCTTCCCCAAAGCAATGTGCCTTTCTCTCTTTGAGGGGTGGATGAGGGTGGGGTAGGGGGGTAGGTGGAGGGAATGGGAAGAGGGGAGAGAGTGAAAACTGGAATTGGTTATATAAAATAAAGTGATAGCTTGTTTTCTCTTTAAAAAATAAATAAAAAATACAATAAAATGAGATATAATAAGGGGGGAGGAAGAAAGTGGGCCAAGAAAGCCACGGGAAGCAAGCCAATAAGTAGCTTCTCTCCATGGCCTCTTCATCAGTTCCTGCCTTCAGGATCCTGCTCTGTTTGAGTTATTTTTTTATGTTATAAAGCTGATTGGCCCATTAGGCCAGGCTACTTATTAGCTCTTGTAGCTTATATTAACCCATTGTTCTGATCTATGTTAACCATGTGGCTCAGTACCCTTTTCACTGGGGCAGATCACATCCTGCTGCTTTGGTGGTCTGGGCAATAGTGGGAGGAACCAACTTCCTCCTTCCCAGAATTCTTCTGTTCTCATTGCATCATTNTCTCCATGGCCTCTTCATCAGTTCCTGCCTTCAGGATCCTGCTCTGTTTGAGTTATTTTTTTATGTTATAAAGCTGATTGGCCCATTAGGCCAGGCTACTTATTAGCTCTTGTAGCTTATATTAACCCATTGTTCTGATCTATGTTAACCATGTGGCTCAGTACCCTTTTCACTGGGGCAGATCACATCCTGCTGCTTTGGTGGTCTGGGCAATAGTGGGAGGAACCAACTTCCTCCTTCCCAGAATTCTTCTGTTCTCATTGCATCATTTCTACTTCCTGTCTGGTTTTCCCACTTATACTTCCTCCCTGGCCAATCAAACTCTGTTTGAGTTCTTGTCCTGACTTCTTTTACTGATGAACAGTGTGTAAATGTAAGCCTTTCCTCCTCAGCTTGCTTTTGGTCATGGTGTTTCCTCATAGCAACATAAACCCTAACTAAGACGTTAACCCTACATGTCCATGAGTATGAGAGATCTTTCTACCTTTGATATCATCTTTAATTCTTTATTTAAAGACTTGGAGTTTTAATTATACAAGTCTTTCACTTGCTTGGTCTGAGTTATCCCCAAGATATTTTTATATTATTTGAGGCTACTGTGAAAGGTGTTTGTCTTAGTTAGGGTTTTCTTGCTGTGAAGAGACATCAGGACCATGGCAGATTTTATAAAGGAAAACATTTAATTGGGACTGGCTTACAGTTAAGAGGTTTTGTCCATTATCATCATGGTGGGAAGGATGTTGGCACACAGGCAGACATGGTACTAGAGCAGGTGTTGAGAGTTCTACGTCTGGATCTGCAGGCACAGGAAGTGACAGTGACACACTGGCCAGGCTTGAGCTTCTGAGACTTCAAAGCCCAGCCTCCTAGTGGCACACCTCCAACAAGGCCACAGTTCTTAATAGTGCCACTCCCTATGGGCCTATGGGGATCATTTTTATTCAGACTATCACAGTGTTGTCTCCCTGATTTCTTTCTCAGTCCATTTGTCAATTGTAGAAGGAGGGCTACTGATTTTTGTGATTTAATTTTATACTGAGCTACATTTCTGCTGAAAGTGTTTATCAGCTATAGGAGTTATCTGGTGGAATTTTCAGGGTCATTTACGTATACTATCATATTATCTGCAAGTAAATAAACTTTGACCTCTTCCTTTCTAATTTGTATCCCTTTGATCTCTTTCAGTTGTCTTATTACTCTAGCTAAGACTTAAAGAATAACATTAAATACATATGGAGAAAGTGTACAACTTTGTCTTGCTCCCAGTTTTAGTGGAAATGTTTTGGTTTTCTCTCTAAGTTGATACTTGCTATGGTCTTGCTGTAGTTGCCATTATTATGTTGAGGCATGTCCCTTTTATTATTAATCTCTCCGGGATTTTTATCATGAAGGGGTGTTTTGTCAAAGGCTCATTCTGCATCTAAGGGAGATGATCATGTGTGTTTCATCTTTCATTCTGTTTATAAGGGGGATTACAGTTATCAATTTACATATACTGAACCATCCCTGCATCTGTGGAATAAGGTCTAGTTGCTCATTATGGATGACCTTTTTGATGTGTTCTTGGAATTGCTTTACAAATATTTTATTATGAATTGTATCTGTGTTCATAAGGGAAACTGGTCTGCAACTGCCTTAGTTAGGGTTACTTTTGCTGGTTTATTGACTTACATTTCCCCCACCACTGTTCTATATCAAAGGGAGTCAGGACAAGAACTTAAACAGGGCAGAAACCTGGCAGCAGGTGCTGATGCAGAGGCATGGAGGGGTGCTGTATGCTGGCTTGTTCCCCATGACTTTCTTAGCTTCCTTTCTTGTTGAACCCAGAACTACCAGCCCAAGGATGGCAGCACCCACAATAAACTTCCCTTCCAAGAATCAGTATTAAGAAGATGTTCCACAGTCTTGCCCATAGCTCAATCTCATGGAGGCATTTCCTTAACTGAGGTTCCATCCTTTCAGACTTTAGCTTGTGTCAAGTTGACACAAAACTAACTAGGACAGTAATTCTCCTTCTTTGTTCAGTCTTTATGTGGTTTGGATATCAAGATAACTGTCACCTTGTAAAAAGAATTGGGCAATTTCCTTTTTGTTTCTATTTTGTGGAATAATTTGAGGAGTATTGGTATTAACTCTTCTTTGAAAGTCTGGTAGAATTCTGTGCTGATAACTTCTGGCCCTGGGCTTGTTTTGGTTGGTAGATTTTTAAGTACAGCTTCTATTTCATTAGAGGTTATAGGTTTGTTTAAATTGCTTATCTGGCTTTTATTTAACTTTTATAGGTAGTAAAGATTGAGAAAATTATTCATTTCTTTCAGATTTTTTTCATTTTGATCAAGTACACATTTTTCTTCCTTCCTTCCTTCCTTCCTTCCTTCCTTCCTTCTTTCCTTCCTTCCTTCCTTCTTTCTTTCTTTCTTTTTGTTTATTCTTTTTCTTTTCAAGACATGATTTTTCTGTGTCTAACAGCCCTGACTGTTCTGGAGATCACCATGAAGCCCAAGCTGGCTTTGAACTCACAGAGATCTGCTTGCCTTTGTGTCCAGAGCCAGATGAAGTACACAATTTTAAAAGTATGTCCTTGAGATTCTCTTGATATTCTATGTGAGTTGCTACATCCCCTTTTCATCTCTAATTTTACTCATTTGAATTTTCTCTCTCTGCCTTTTAGTTGCTTTTGGCTTAAGGGTTTGCCAGTTTTATGGATTTTCTCAAGCAACTCTTTGTTTCATTGATTATTTGTATTTGTTGCTGTTTGCTTGTTTCCGTGCTACGGCTTTCAGCTCTTGGTTTGATTATTTCTTGTCACTTGCTGTCTACTCCCTTTGGGTGTAATTTCTTTTTGTTCTAGAGCTCTCAGGTGTGCTGTTAGATTGTTAATATAAGACCTTTCCATGTTATTTTAAACTTTTATTGATTCCTTACAGATTTCATGTCGTGTATCTCCCCCAAACCACCCTCTGCCCTTGCAACTTCCCCCCACCAAAACAAAATTTAAAAGCAAACCAAAAACCAAACAAAAGAAGCAAACAAAACAAAACAAAAATAGAAACAAAAACAAAATATAGCATGAATAATAAAAACCCAGAGACAGAAATTGGGGCTCAACCTAAAAACCAGAAAAGCAAAGCGGCCAAGTCACTAGAGAAGTCTTACCTCTACCAAGGCTGGGCGACCTCAGACTGAAGCAACCTAAGCCTCTTTTTCCTTCTATTTTATATTCCCTCCAGTGCTGGGATTAAAGGTGTGAGCCACCACCACCTGGATTTGTTTCTGAATTGACCTTGTGTAGCCCAGGGTGGCCTTGAACTCACAGAAATTCAACCAATTCTCTCAAATCGTGGGATTAAAGGTGTGTCACCCTTGCCTGACCTCCAGTGGCTTTAGCCTTGCCTCTGGCCTTCAGGCAAGATTTATTTATCAAAATACAAAAACATATCACCACACACAAAAACAAAACAAAAAGGAGAAGAAGAAGAGAAGGAGAAAGAGGAGGATGAGGAAGAAGAGGAGGAGGAGGAAGAAGAAGAAGGAGGAGGAGGAGGGGGAGGAGG
>LOEQ01002177.1:0-15617 GCA_001685075.1 Bramus lutescens | reverse complement strand
TTTCTTTCTTATGAATGCCCAGCCTTAGCTTGGCTTGTTTCTTGCCAGCTTTTCTTAAATAATCCCATCTTTCTTTTGCCTCTGGGCTTTTATCTTTCTCTATCACATATAACTTTCTATCACATACAACTTTCTTTACTTCCTACTGCATAGCTTGCTGTGTAGTTGGATGGCTACCCCCCTGCTGACCTCCTCTCCTCCTTTCCTTGCTTCTTGATCTCTCTCCCCAGATTTCTCCTATTTATATTCTACCTTCCGGCCAGCCCCACCTATTCTTCCTCTTGCCTAGTTATTGGCCATTCAGCTCTTTATTAGATCAATCAGGTGTTTTAGACAGGCACAGTAACACAGCTTTACAGAGTTAAACGAACACAACTTAAAAGAACGCAGCACATATTTGCATCATGAAACAAATATAACCCAGCTTAAAGTAGTATTTTACAACAGGATCCCAGGTCTCTTGCCTCAGGAGGGCGAACATGTCCCAAGTGTTCTTTAGTTTGTAGGACTGCACCCCATTGGCTGAAGTCAAATAGGTGGTAAACAGTTGTACCAGCACCCAGAGAATTCCTGCAAGCCCCATCATACACCAGGGCTCAAAATGCTTTCTGGTTTGAAATGAGGAACTCCGGCAGCCATGTGTGAAGGGTGCCAACGTGAGCCAGTTGTCTTCCTCTTGACCAGGTTCTTCAGACACAAGGAGTCCGTTGCTGTAGCCACACTAACAATAGCAATAGCTAGATTTTTGTAGAGGAGCATGGATGGTTCTCTTTGTAATATAAGGATTAGAATTCCATAACAGAGACAGAGCCACTTCTGAAGACCCCACCAGAGTCTCCATTTTCAGGGATGAGAGGAGCTTAACTAAATCTGTACCCAAAGGAAATTGTATTCTCATATCCTGGACAACTTAGTCTAAGTCACAGGCAGCCCTTCTTCTCAGCAGGGGCGCCTCTGCTGCACCTCTCCTTAGATTATAGCATCCTCTGCATCATTCCAGTTTGGGAAGGTACCTTGGAAGTCTTTGTACTCTTGTGTTCTGACCCTATTCCTGTAGTGTTTGAAGGGGGTGTGTGTGTGCCTGCATGTGTGTGTATGTGTGTGTGTGGTATGTCTGCATCTGTGTGTATGTGTGTGCCTACATGTGTGTATGTGTGTGCATGCTTGCATGTGGGTGTGTCTGTGGGTGTATATGTGTGTGCCTGCATGTGTGTGTGGTATGTCTGCATGTGTGTGTATGTGTGTATATGTGTGCCTACATGTGTGTATGTGTGTGTATGCTTGCATGTGTGTGTCTGCATTTGTGTGTATGTGTGTGCATGCTTGCATGTGTGTGTGCATGTGCCTGCATGTGTGTGCATGTGTGTGTGCCTGCATGCACGGCAGGAACACTTGTTACCTTTCTCTTTGCTGTGACAAAATGCCAGAGGGAGAAACTTGAGGAAGGAGGTTGGCTTCAGCTCACAGTTCAAGGCTGCAGTTCATCATGAGGGGAAGCACAGCTCCAAGTGTAGCTGAGGATTTCTCACCTGCCAGCCTGTTCCCAAATACTCAGAAGCACTTCCCAAATAATTGACTTGGAGGCTTACTATAAATTATAAATACTTGGCCAATAGTTCAGGCTTATTAATAACTAGCTCTTACATTTTAAGTTACTCCACATTCCTTATTTACGCTCTGCCATGTAGAAATATCTTTATTAGCATGGCACATTTATCTCCTGCTCTCTTTGCATCTGCTGGTGATTCCTGACTCCACCCTTCTCCTTCCCATCTCCCTTAGTTTGGTTGCCCTGCCTATACTTCCTGCCTGGCTACTGGCCAATCAACATTTTATTAAATCAGTTCAAGTGACAAATATTTACAGTGTACCACAGGCTTATTCCATGGCAGGCAAGAGCTTCAGTCTACTGGTTACATTGCATCTGTTCTTAGAATCAGAGACAAGGATGCTGGTCCTCCAATCAATCTCTCCTTTTTATTCAGCTCAGGTCTCCAGCTCATGGGCTACTATCACTCACATTTACAGTGGGTCATTACCTGTCAATCAACCCAATATAGAACTCCTCATAAACATGCCCAGAGGTTTGCCTACCAGGTGATTCTAGAGGAGATGAACCTGGCAGGTCAGGGGTCAGCCTGGCTTCTTTCTCAATTCTTTCCACCTTATTTTTTGATACAGGGTCTCTCATTGAACCTGGAATTCATTGATTTGTCTAGACTGGCTGGCGGGTGAGCTCCAGGGACTTACCTGTCTCCACTCCCCGGGACTGGGGTTACAGATGCACACCTCCATGCCTGGCTCTTTACAAGGATGCTGGAGGAAGAACTCTGGTCCTCATGCTTATGCTGCAAGAGTTCATAGCCACTGAGCCATCTCTACAGTCCACATTTCAGTTTCTGATGACTTAGATATCTTAGTTAGGGTTTCTATTGCTGTGATGAAACACCATGAGCAAAGCAACTCTGGGAGGAAAGAATTTTTTTGGCTTACACTTCCACCTTGCAGTCAATCAATAAAGGAAGTCACAATAGGAATTAAAGCAGGGCAGGCACCTGGGGACAGGAGCTGATGCAGAGGCATGGAAGGGTGCTGCTTACTGGTTTGCTCCTTATAGCATTGCTCAGTCTACTTTTTCATAGAACCCAGAACTACCAGCCCAGGGTGGCATCACCCGCAATAGGCTAGGCCCCCCCTATGAATTTTTTAATTTAAAAAATGCCTTTCAGCTGGATCTTACAGAGATTCCCTCCTTTCAGATAACTGCAGCTTATGTCACATTGACATAAAACTTCCCAGCACACCTACAGAGCAGAAGCTAAACCTTCAGAGTACCTGGGGATCTTTCTAATGGGGATATTGAGGGTAAGGGAGGGGTGGGTAATAGATTGACTACAGAAAGGATTTCAATTAGAGATATGAGCACGCATGCACACACACACACACACAGAGAGAGAGACAGACTCACAGACAGACACACAGACAGACACACAGAGCCTTGTGTTGCTTCATCCCATACAGGTTGATAAGAGGCAAGTTATAGGTTATGAGAAGGTGAGGCTTTGACATCTGTGGTTAGAATACAGAAATGTGTGTTTGGCTAGAAGGGCACAGTGGGTCACACACGTCCCAGCCTTTACTGTGCCACTCTGACCACAGCCCTGGAAGCAGAATGCAGCCACAGTGCATGTGCAGCCATACAGATACAGTATCAGAAGAGACCCAAGCTGGCTTAGCAAGAGTCTAGAAATAAGATGCTAGGCACAACTGATTTACTCCTTCATATTACTCCTGGGAAGATACACATCAGAGTGGAAATTGGTTCTATCTGAGGCCCAAGTTTCTCAAGCAATATTCTAGGATACAGTAACTCTTAGAGATTCAACTAATCTCCATCAATATCACCTTCAGGGATAAAAGCTCCTAGACTCCAGGACATAACGAAGAAGAGTACATATGGCTGCTGAGATGAACACCACAGCCTAGAGACGCTGGCTTGCACTGTAGGAGCCTTGAGATCTGGAGGGAGAGAGCTTTGTGCGGAACAGCAACTTAGCTGAACAGAGTCTGGTGATAGTAATGGGGACCCAGGTGGAAGAAAGTGGATGCTTGGTTTGCATGCATATGGGTGTGTCCTCAAAGGGTTCACTGAGCCACAGTACCAGTGTGGTGATGCCAAGAGAGCCTCTAAAGTCCCAAGGGAGAGTTACAGTAGGGGGAGCCCTGTCTTTGCCACTCTACAGGTACTTTTCATGAGATGGACAGTATCTGAGAAGAGGGAACTCAGCTGAAGAATTGATTCCATCAGACTAGCCTGTGGGCATGTCTGTGGAGCATTCTCTTGAGAGCTAATTGATGCCGTAGACTGGGTAATTTCAACCCTAACCCTGTGGTCCTGCACTCCTAAGCCAGCCCCTCTGCAACACTGCAAGCCAGTGTTTCTCTGTGGCCTCTGCTTCAGTCCCTGCTTACAGGCTTCTGCCCTGGCTTTCTTTGGTGCTGAGATGGAAAGGGAAAGCTGAGATGAGCCTTTCCTCCCCGGAGCTGGTTTTTGGAAGTGTTTTATCATTGCACCAAAGCTGCATATGAGGCCAGGGAGCTTGCCTCTGTTCTTGTATAGGGTTGTTGTGAAGAAGAGCAAGAGCAGTTCTCCCCTCTCTCTGGCTTTCTGCCTCTCTCTTCTTGTTGGGGTACTCTCCCTCATGGGCCTCACCACACCGGACCCTTGAGGTCTAGAATGCTGAGTTAAATAAACCTCTTTTCTGGATAAAGCAGCCAGCCTCAAGAGTTCAGTTACAGTGACAGAAAACTGACTAATACAGTAGGAGTGTCTGACTCACAGAGTGACTCAGAAAAGCAGTCTATAAAATTATGCTTCCTTTTCTTATGAATAGCACATTTGCCCATAGTTCTAGACTGACTATGACATCACTATAATGTGTATAGTGTGTCCCACTCACCATGGAAAGGGTACAGTTGACTCAAACCTTGTAAGTCTGCCACTTTGCAGGAAACGCTGAATTCTTCATTGGCACCCACTGGAACCACACTGAACCACACCAAAGTGGGTCAAGGGTTCAAGCAGTATCTGAAGCCTACAGCTGATGGAGAGAGTGATGACTTCACCTGGACCATTTCTTCCCGGTACCTACAGCTGATGGAGAGAGTGGTGACTTCACCTGGACCATTTCTTCCCAGTACCTACAACTGATGGAGAGAGTGGTGACTTCACCTGGACCATTTCTTCCCGGTACCTACAACTGATGGAGAGAGTGATGACTTCTTCACCTGGACCATTTCTTCCTGGTACCTACAACTGATGGAGAGAGTGGTGACTTCACCTGAACCATTTCTTCCTGGTACCTACAACTGATGGAGAGAGTGGTGACTTCACCTGAACCATTTCTTCCTGGTACCTACAACTGATGGAGAGAGTGGTGACTTCACCTGAACCATTTCTTCCCAGTACCTACAACTGACGGAGAGAATGATGACTTCACCTGGACCATTTCTTCCCGGTACCTACTGCTGATGGAGAGAGTGGTGACTTCACCTGGACCATTTCTTCCCGGTACCTACTG
The DNA here is from genome assembly GCA_001685075.1 of Bramus lutescens. Lineage (NCBI taxonomy): Eukaryota > Metazoa > Chordata > Mammalia > Rodentia > Cricetidae > Bramus > Bramus lutescens. The sequence continues at coordinate 10,536 of LOEQ01002177.1, read as the reverse complement.
CTGATGGAGAGAATGATGACTTCACCTGGACCATTTCTTCCCGGTACCTACAGCTGATGGAGAGAGTGGTGACTTCTCCACCTGGACAATTTCTTCCCGGTACAAAGCCCACCTGGCTGAACTGAGGTGAGGCCAGACAAATGTTTATTCATGGAAGAGACACTAATGAGGACACTGGATTTTGGTGTTGTTGGCAGAGAACAGATTTCTGTAGACATAGGTACACCATGACCTTGGTGTCAATATTACATGAGCTCATTCTCCCTCCTCCAGCACTGAAGAGTTGAGTGTGGGTGTTTGTTCACATTAACTTTTCTTCATCACGCCTAAGTGACTTGCTTTTCTCAGTTTTGAATCTCAATGAGCAGCATGGAGGAATCAGCCCGGAGATTCACTTGCCTTTTTTTTCTAGAAGAAAGGCATCCCCCTGCCTTGGTGTTCTCACACCCAATTCTTTCTTCAGGCAGTCTGACATTCCTCATCCCCAACATTCTCTCCCCTGTTCCCCCCTCAGGCAATCTGATGTTCTTTGGATATGGCTGTATCTGAGTTCCTAGGACTGCTTGCCGATGCCTGTCATGTTCATCTTTAAAATAGTAGGCATGGTTTCCCCGTCTTTACTAGTACCTAAGCTGCGTGACATCTTTAATTACAAGAAGCCATCTTCACCAAGCGTCTGTGTGTTGACAAATAATTCAGACTTTTTCATGTCTTTGTAGTCTAAGTGAAGACAGACAAGGACGAATATCTGAATTGTCAAATTTGGAGAAGGAGGGAACACTTCTTCGTGTGTGGACTCACAGACCCAGAGTAGCTGCAACGGTCAGGTCCACAATAAGAGTTGAAAGAGCTGTGCATGGCATCTTTCTCATGAACACAACATGTGCCCTAGCAGAGCTCACTAATGAAACTGGGGAAGGTATCCACAGGTGCTTTCTTTAGTTCACAAGGCAGAGGATGTTCCAAATCCATCTTACCAACAGTATGGAGTGGGTAGTGTCAACAGATGTGAGCCTATTTTTCTTTTCTTTAATCATTATAGGCAGAACCCCTTTTTACCAGGAGCACCTCAAAATCCAGGCTCTTAAACAAAGCAGGTGGGTTTTTCAGGTCCCAAGGAGGGAGCTCGGTTGGTAAAGATCTTTGACATATGTTCTAGTTTTGTTTCTGCTGCTGTGACAAGCACTGCACAGGGGAGGAAAGGGCTTATTTGACTCATAACTCAAAGTTACAATCCATCACTTTGGGAATTTCAAGGCAGGAACTCAAGCTGCTTGTCATATCACACCCATAGTCAATAGCAAAGAGAATGACCTCATCTTTGCTAGCTTACTTCACTCTTAGACAGTTAAGGGCTCAACCTAGGGAATGGTGCCACCCACAGTGGGCTGGGTCTTCCTACATCCATGAACAATCAAGATAATCCCTTATAGACATACTCCATTGGTCAACCTAAACTAGGTAATTCCCCACTAAGACTCTTTCCAGGTGATTCTAGGTTGTGTCAAGTTGACCATTAAATGTGACTAATATGGCACACAGGCATGAAGACCTGGTCTCAATTCTACAGAGATACAATACACAATGTTAGGAATGGTGGCTCAGTCTTGTAATCTTGGTTCTGAGGAGGCAGAGACAGGAGGATCTCTGGAGTTCTCTGGCCAGTCAGCCAAGCCTACTGGGCAAGCTTCCTGCCAGAATCTAAAAAAGCAAGGTAGATGACTCCAGGGGAACAACATGCAAGGCTGGCCTCTGACTGACACACGCACACATACCTGAATACCCCAGGATCTCAAACAGTATGAGCTTTTCCACAGACTGGCACAGACACTGTGATTCCCAGAATTTTAGATTGACAAGCACAAGTTAACAGAATTAAAGTCTGTTGTGAATCTTATGCTGAATACAGTATGATATTTCAATGTGAGGCTGCCCTTTTCCCTTCTTTCCTGTCAAGTAACTCATAAAATCATTTAAACTTTTGAAGAACAATCTTATAGATCAACTGAAATTTCTTATAGTCATATTGAATTTTTACAATCAGGGTCTTTAAATCTGGGGTATTTTAACATCCACCTGGGAAACTTAAAAATATTTGCTAGGGTGCCAAAATGCTTTGCCTTGTAACAGTAATAAAGAAGGCAATGGTGTAACATTGCCCAATGGTGGAACCAGGGAGACATTGAAGCCTCTCCCTGTGAAAGAGAGAGAAGAATTGAACACATCAAAGGTCTGCAATGACAATAGTGACAACAGTAGGTGCTAGTGTGGCTGAGGAGAGCTCAAGTCACCTGTGCAGCTGTGGGGATACAAACCATGTAAGGAATTTAATTTTGTTAAGCTTTGTTTAAATTGTGTTTTTAAGAAAAAGTTCATTGATGCTTGATAATTTATGGGCTAGTGTGACTTTTCTTTCTTAGTCTGTCTCTCCATCCTCCTTTGACATCTGCTCCCTCTTTAAAAAAAATATTGTTTTAACTCTGAGATTCCAACTTACACCTGTAAGAATGTCCAAGATCAAAAACACTGATGACAACTTATGATGGATAGGATGAGGGGTAAAGGGAACACTCCTGCATTGCTGGTGGGAGTGTAAGCTGGTACAGCCTTTTTGGATATCAGTATGGCAATTTTTCAGGAAATTAGGAAACAACTTTCCTCAAGACCCAGCAATACCACTATTGGGCATATACCCAAAGGATGCTCGATCGTGCCACAAGGACATGTGCTCAACTATGTTCGTAGCAGCATTGTGGAAACAACCTAAATGCCCCTCGACCAAAATGCCCCTCCACCGAAGAATGGATAAGGGAAATGTGGTACATTTACACAATGGAGTACTACACAGCAGAAAAAATTATAATGACATCTTGAAATTTGCAGGCAAATATATGGATCTAGAAAACATCATATTGNGATAAGGGAAATGTGGTACATTTACACAATGGAGTACTACACAGCAGAAAAAATTATAATGACATCTTGAAATTTGCAGGCAAATATATGGATCTAGAAAACATCATATTGAGTGAGGTAACCCCAGACCTAGAAAGACAAATATCATATGTACTCACTCATAAAGGCTTTTAAACATAAAGCAAAGAAAACCAGCCTACAATTCACAATCCCAGAGAATCTAGACAACAATGAGGACACTAAGAGAGACATACATGGATCTAATCTACATGGGAAGTAGAAAAACACAAGATCTTCTGAGTAAATTGGGAGCATGGGGACCATGAGAGAGGGTTGAAAGGGAGGGGAGAGGCAGGGATGGGGGCAGAGAAAAATGTAGAGCTCAATAAAATCAATAAAAAAGATAGTTTCATTTTATACGTATGAGTATTTCACCTGCATGTGTATGTGTGCATCAGTTGTGTGCAGTGTCCACAGAGGTCAGAAGAGGACATTGGATCCTCTGGAACTGGAGTTACAGGTAGTTGTGAGCCACCATGTGGGTGCTGAGTCCTTTGTGAGAGCAGCCAGTGTCTGAACCACTGAGTTGTCCCTCTAGCTCTTCTGATCTCTTCCCCTCTCTCTGAATCTTCCTTTGGAGACAGGCTCACTATGTATCCCAGGTTGACTTTGAACTAACAGCAATCCTTCTTGAGCCTCCTATGTGCTGGGATTGCAGGTGTGAGCTATCGTGTCTGGTTTACGTCATTCCAATATAAGGTGATCATATCAGAACAATGTACGTATCCCTTGTCTCAGGTGGTAACAATTTCTTTGTGTTCGAAGTCCTCTGTGCTGTTTTCTTCTAAATAGCATTGTTATCCACTATAGTTAGTGGAACACTAGAAGTTACTTCTCTTATCCTCCTGTAGCACAGTGCCTGCTAACCTCTTCTCTGCACCCCCCTGTGACCTTTCCCCAGGCTCTGGCCATCACTCTCTCCTTGTCACTTTGCCCTGAACTCTTCAGTAAGTGTCAGCATGTTGTCTGTCCATTCCCTCCCACAGTCTTCTCCACTTCCCTGCAGTGTCTACAAATGACACAATCGCATGGTTCTCAACGTAGTCGTAGTCTACAGTGTTTACAGTCTTCCTTATCTGCCCAAACAGATCTTGATTCTTTCTTTCCAAAGTTTTCCCTAAGTAGATTTGCTATCTCCCAGTGGGAGATGAGAGGTGGCCTAGGTCTCCCAGGATCCTGTCCTCAGGGTTGCTCACTTGAGCTCTTATCATCTGGGTCCATCCCTGCTGCGCTGCCCAGACAAAGCTCAAAGCTCTCTTTCCCATGTATTGCTACTGCTCAAGGGGTCAGCTCCTTCACCGTCTCAGCTCGCTCACTCATTCATCTCTTTAGACTTGCCTCTGTCCACAGGATGTGAGCCATTCTCTCCCTCTTCCCCTCCCTCCCTCTCTCTCTCCCTCCCTCCCATAAAACACCATACCATACCACTGCTCCCTCTAATAGTGTCTATCTGGCTCGTGTTGTTAGGTACCAGGTGGGCCCGTGTTTTCTCCTCGAAGTTCAGGGTGGACAGCCCCAGACCTGTGTGGGTCTCCTTGTCCTACTCATGTTGCCGTGACCGTGAGCTGGGCTATGCTTCCCCATCACAAAGAGATCATGTTAGTGCCCAGCTGCCCAGCACCCGCCAGGCTCCTGGTTGGTGTATCTGGCTATGTTCTGCCCACACTGGCCTCATGGCATGGCTTGGGAGCTTTGTTGGATTCCAGCTGTGGCCAGGGTTAGAATTCCCTGCCAGTTCTTGGCGGTGTTTGGCCCACTTAGGTCACATGGCGTGGCCTTCTCTAATTTTTTAAAGAAGATTTCTTATTTTTATTTATGTGTCTGTGTGTGTTTATTTATGCATATATTTGAGGGTGGCCTTGGAAGCCAGGAGAGGAAGCTAATTTGTAATTAGGAAAATGTCTATTCAAGGCATTCACTTGTGTTAAAATCAGCTTATCATTCCGGTTGCTATTGAGGTGATTCAATTTCTTAAACCTTCTAGACCTCAGTTCCCTGTCAGACAGCAGTCATAAGTCTTTTCTTGCATCCTGTAGTTTTCACTCTGTTCCTTTTGATGGCATTTTTTTTAGCAGAGGTTTTTAGTTGTATGGTAACCACTTGCCAGCTTGCCAGCTTCTGCCTTTGCTGTTCATGCTTTTGGGGTCACTTCCAAAAATCTTTACCACACCATGCTCAGGAGCACTCCATCTTGCCCTCTGCTGACATCATCATTCTGGTCTTGCATTTATCTCTCTCATCATTTTTGTGTTCATTTTCCCATATGTGGCAAGACAAGGCTCCCCTCACTCTCCTGCATGTGTGGCTTCCCTTCTCCCGTGGATGCTTTCTGCCTTTGTCCTAAACAACCCATTACAACCATAAATGCACTGATTTATGCCAATGTTTTGTATTTTATTTCTTCAGTTTCCATCTTTTTTAAACTTTTTAAGAGAATTTTGGGCACAAGTACTGTATTTACACCATTTCCAGCCTGTTCGCTTCCCCTTCAACACCCCCCATGCCCGCCAATGGTCGGCTGTAAACATATATACATAAGCAATACCAAATGCACTCAGCAGTATATCTCTCTAAAATACGCGTGTGTGACAATAATACATGAGGAATGATACATGTTTTTCTTAATGTTTAAAATGTATGCTAACATACTGATAGATGGGTAGGCAGTGCCCCAACCTGGATGTCTGACCTGTGAGTATTCAATGGAAACAAACAGTTCAAATAACTATATTGGTACCAAAAGCAGGAAACGGGCGGACCTGGACATGACTTAGAACTTACGAGAACACATTGCTCTTGCAGAGCACCCCAGCACTCACACCAGGAGCTCACAATTACTCCAAGGGATCCAGTGTCCTCTTTTGGTCTCTATGGGCTCCTGTATTCAAGTGTATACACACAAACGTACAAATATACACATAATTTTTTAATTAAATATATTTTTTCAAAGAAGGAAACAAACATCAGTGTAATCATCAGGAATTATTTTAAATTCTCCCATCTCTCAAGCACACATGGGAGTGTATGTACAGTTCCATGAAATGTTATTCCATGGATAGCTTTGTGTACTATCACCACCAGAAGATACAGGCATATGTTTCTGTCATGAGACTCTCTTGCAACACTTACTGTGGACACGTTTCCATTTGTAGACATGTTTCCATTTGTAATCCCTGACAAGCATTATCATTTTGTTCTCTTAAGAATATTCTAGAATGCGGTAGAACCATGATATAATTGACTTTTGGAAATTCACTCCCTCCAATTCAGCCTAATTCCTCTGAGATCAATTCATATTCTTGTGTTTATCATTCATCTGTTTTTTTTTAATTACTGAACAGCAGTACTTAATGTACAAATCCACTTCACCTGTTATTCATCTGTGGCCATCTGGGTTGTTTCCAATGCTTGACAAATATCAGTGAAATGGCTGTAACAATCTGTGATTCCTACAGTTGCTCACTTGTGTGGTAAGTGCCTGGTTAGATTGAAGTAAAATCAAGAGACTAGTCTCTGTAAATCCTTCCTGTGTGCTCTGCAACAGTGCATAAGCATCTAGCTTCTCTCCTCACCATGTGTTTGGTCTGGTTACTATGATCCATGCTAGCCATTCTGGTTGTGTGTGTGTGTATGTACTGAAGTGTGTGTATGTATGTATATATATATATAGTGTGTGTGTATGTGTGTGTATGTATATATATTTGATGTGTGTGTGTACTGTGTTGCATGTATTCCCAGAGACAGAGGCCAGAAGATACATCAGATCCCTTGGTGATATAGTTAAAGTCTTTTTTTTTCTTTTCCTTGTACATCTCTTGATATAAGTGATATAAGATGAATTCCAGTTCTCATATTAAAGCAGCCAACATTCTTTTTTGGTAAAGATTCATTTATTCTTATTTTACTGCATGGGTATTTTGCCTGCATGTATATATGTGTATGCAGTGTCTGTGGAGGCCAGAAAAGAGTGCTGGATCCTTTGGAATTGGGGTTACCAACAGTTGTGAACCACTATATAGTGCTGGGAACCAAACCTGGGTTCTCTGGAGGAGCAGGCAGTATTGTTAATCAATGGACCCTCTCTCCAGTCCCTGGTGGATTTTCTTTGTTAGATTCTTTGAGACAGAGTCTCATGTAGCCTATGTTGGGTTCAAACTCACTACATAGCAAATTCACCATGTGTTCATGCTCTTATTAGCCACTGGCACATCATCTTTCATGGTATACCTGTTCATTACTTTTGCTCATACTGCAGTCAATTAATTGTTTGCTATTAAATACTTTTTATTTGTTCTAAATAAGAAAACTTCATTGAATGCATGGCTTATAATTACTTTCTATTCATTTGTTGCTTTTCTTCTATACTATTTAAATAGTGGATTTATTTTTATTTGTATTTATGTGTATGCGTGCATCTGTATATAGGTATGTGCTCATGAGCGCAGCACCCACAAAGGCCAGAAGAAGGTGCCAGATTCTCCTTGGAGCTGGGGGCACAGGTGGTTGCCAACTACCCAGTATTTCAAGAGATCTCAAGTGGGCAGAATGGACATACCAATGCTTCCAGTTAATATAATATAATACTTTGGACTCATGGACAACACTTGATATATAGTACTTATATATGTTCACCCGGAAGAAGTAGGAATGCAAGCCCAGCCTTAACTCACAAATTAGAGTAGACCAGCCTTTGCTTTCAGAAAATTTCCATGGGAAATATGAAGCCATGCATATAAATATGCTGACATCTTTCAACATCTGGAAGGGCTCATTCTGGGAGGGAACACAGCAGGGAGCAATCAGAGCTGGAAGAAGAAAAAGTGATTGGCGTGCTGACATGCCACCCTGTAAGAACTTCGGTGGGGAACAATTACATCGCTCAGAGAACACTTCACAATTGGAAGGAAGAGAATTATTTCAGCACTGAAAGATTTCACAGCTGTGCTACCAAGCAAACCTGGAAATGCACATTGTAGGTACTGGAAACAAAAGAGCCTATTATTTTGTCCCCTTTTAGGTAAGTGGTAAAGTACTGGGAGGTGGCAGAGCAGAGCATTCGAAAGGACAACTCAGTTGCTTTGTCAGCACCTAGGTTTTGCGGTTTTCATGGCTGAAAGGGCAGCTGTGTCCCCACAAAAGCAAGGTTGGGGTGCAGTCTTAGGGAAAGTTGTTCTGATCCTTCTTTCCCTGTATGCATAGTGATGGTCTTGTAGTATTGATGTACAGCTCCAAGAGTTTCAAACGTCTATTAGCAGAGACTGAAAGAGCAGCCTCAGCTGTTGGTCCTCACCTTCCAACCTGTTCGAGGCAGTGTCTGCTGCTGAGCCATGGGATTCTGGGATTGCAGATATGAGCCACCACATCTAGCTTTATGTGACTTCTGGGGATATGAACTCATGCCCTCATGCTTAACTGCAGGGTCTTTCCCCACTGAGCCCCTCTGCCCCTCCCCCACCAGTTCTTGTATTTGCTGTCTGTGGGTTGGTCCATTTATTGTTGTCCATGGCCATCATAATTAGATGTGTGCCTGAGTATTCATATGGCACATAGAAGTGTCACAACGCAATACTGGACCTGGTTTTCTGGCCCCTTACAGAATGCTCTGGGTCCTAGAGTCTAAACCCTTCCTGGACTAGAGAATCCTTCTAGTAGTTCTTAGCTGAGTCATGCCATCATGGAGGTGCCTGCAGCTGGAGCCTGCTTCAGTGAGAATTTAAGGCATGTGCTATGTCTCGCTTAGGTTACTAAGCTATAGCTGAAACAGAGTGCCTTTAGAGCAAGCCTTGAAGTCCTGGGAGACTATCTTCAATGCTTTGGGTGTTGGTGCCAAAAGTTGGTGAATTGTTATTTGGGGATAGAAAAGTTAAATATCTGAGTGACCAAGGTTGCATTATTATCTACTGAAGGGAAAAAAATGTCCTAATAAGAGAAAAGTCCTACTTTATTAACCAACAACAGGGACAGTTGTCCTGGGGACTAGCATCATATTAGAAAAGATTTGCTCTTCATTTTGCTGGCACCAGACTGTTCTGTGATTTGATCCAGAAAAAGAGCCAGATAGAATGTTGGAACCATTGAGCCAAGAATATCCTAGGAACCTTCAATAACGCTGTAAAATGCAGAGCTGACAGGGATACTCCTCCATGTGAATAGTACAAGTGATCCTAGTAGTTTGTTTGTACAGAACGTTCTCGTGGCGCTAGAGATGGCTCTGTTGGCAAAGTGCTTACCCTGCAAGCACAAAGATCTGAGTTCAATCCACAGAAGCCACATGAAAAGGCCAGGTGTCGTAGCAAACACTCGGAATTCCAGCCATGGAGAAGCAGGGGCAGGAGGATTCCTTGAGCCAGAATAGCTCAAGAGGTGAACCATAGGGCAAAACATGACTATCAAAAATAAGCAAGATGATGGTCCCTAAAGAAGAGCACTCAAGGTGGTCCTCTGGCATTGACATGTATGAGCACACATGTGCATACATGCCTGCACATGCATAGAAGTTCTCATTGGCAAGAAGGCTTCAGGCTGCCCCAGAATCTGTAATGATTGTATTCTTTTAGACAATAAATAATAAATCAAACACACTCAACCTGTGTGGCAACCATGAATAGGTTCTAAGGGGTTGCAGAGTTTCCTAGCAGAAGAATGAGCAGCCTCGGAGCTACTGCTGGGAGCTCTGTTGTCTATGGGTCTCACCAGGAAAGCAGACATTGTATGTAAAATGTACATGCTTAGGAACTGAAGAGAGGGCTTGGCAGGTAACCCTAGCTACTCTTCAAGAGGATCCAGCTTCAATTCCTAGCTCATACCTGGCAGCTCACAGCAGCTGGTAACCACAATGACATGGGATCTGGCATTTTTATCTAGTCTTCTTGGGGGCCAGCTATGCATGTTTGGGGCACATACATACATGCAAGCCAGGCACTCTCAAACATGCAAACATGCTGCTGGTTAAAAAAATGGAAGGGGCATACATAGCTCTCTATTGTAGCAGTTTGAACATCATTCAAGGCTTTCAGAGTTCCAAAGGAGCTCTAGAGTCTGGGGAAACATGGCCGCAGCATCCTGAAACCACAGGGTATTTTACACCAAGCTTGGAGAGGCACCCAGCGACACCGGATTCTGCATTAGTTAAAGACGTCTGCCTACAGAGTATAATTTAGCCTCATGTCCTCCTCTTAGACTTCCGGCTTAGTTACTTTCACTTGGCAACAATAGAAACATCCATCTTCCCCATTTTCACCACAAGAAGGTTCATGTCTTGGGTTAAGACTAAAGCCAGTGGGTTTGAATAGCAAGCCCTAAGCAATAAAATAGCAGTCTTTCCATAAACTTTCTTGATCATGGGTAGCCCTGTTCGTGGAAGCTTTTTCCGGTTCATATCCTTCACTACTTCATATAACTGAACCCTCTATGGCCTTCCCACTCACCCTCTTCAAACACACCAGAAAATGGCTCCCTCCAATTCCGTGAGTCTTAGACATACTGTGGTTCTTACTGCACACTGTGCAGTGTGATGTAGGAGGGTCATCTGTGTATGTGTTACTTTCATTGGTTAATAAA
>LOEQ01002176.1:561541-572023 GCA_001685075.1 Bramus lutescens | reverse complement strand
ATTAACCAATGAAAGTAACACATAGACAGATGACCCTCCTACATCACAGGGTGATAGAGTTTTGGGGCAATCTGGGCTAAGAAATCCTCTCTGGGGGAACCAAAAAAAAATCTTAAGAGGAGAGTATTTTAAAAAGCCTTTAGAAACTAAAAGGAAAACTCCAGAGAATATTGCAAAGTCTCAGTGAGATTAGTAACCCCAAAAGAAAAGCGAAGTGAGGGCAGAAAGAAGAGGAAGATCTACACCAAGCTAGAGGACTTCTCCGTGACGCCACCATCCATACAACGCAAATTCCAAAATGAGACAAACGCACGGACGTATTGGTCACATAATAGCTGTGGAGATTGCCCCGAACTGCAAGACAAGAGCTCCCTAACCAGACGTCTGTGTGTCTAACCCAGCAGATGGTACAGTCCAACGCCATTGGGAAACTACAAACCACTGACACCTGAAACAGACCCTGCAGTTTTCCAAAGAGAAAAATAAATACATGTTTTACACGAAGAATCAAAGGTCAGCATGATGTTGAGCTTCTTAGACAAAATATTGGAAAAAATAAACAAAAAATCAATACATTACATTAAGATCAGGGCATCCTGATGTACACACAGAGCCCCTGTCTCTCGGAGATATGGTGGGAGCTCAAAAGAAGCCTGGGCAACATAGTATGCCAATCCGAAAAAAAAAAAGAGGAAAAAAAGTGTTAAAAATTCTCCAGGAATATGATTCCCATCCCAGAAAACCATTTGTGAGAGGAAAGAAAACAAACAGAAAACAAAAACAAAACACTAAATATGGAGGAAGGAGAAGATGCTTTCAAACTTCAATGTGACAGAGTAGAGTCATAGTCCTGGATATGGACAGGGCTATGTATGCCCTGAGCAATGGGTTAAGAGATTTTTCTCATTGTGCTATCATCATCCATTATCATTACACAAACATGAGCTCCAGGAGGCCGCTGCCAGCGTGGCATGGCATAGGATTTTATAGGAAACCCACTTGTACAAGTAGAAAGAAAATATTCTAAACTAATGATTTAGATATAGGGGGCCGGGGAGATGGCTCAGGGAGTAACAATGCTTGTTTTGCAACCATGAGGGCCCGAGCTTGGAGGCCACTCGGTCTAGCCAAGCCAGAAAGATGCGATCCCATGAGAAGAGACCCCATCTCAAGGCAGCAATGAGAACTAAAGGGGAATCCACATGACACACACGCCAAACTCTGCACATTTGCACACACATGCACATGCTCATGCACACACATATGCACCCATGCAAACACATGCACTCCACACACGCACATGATGCAGAATTCACACGTAACCCGAAATGGCCTTGAGTTCATTGTCTCTCAAATGCTACACCCATAGGCAGGGGTCAATGCATTTTACTCCATTTATCTTTTGAACAAATGACAAAATTATGACTATTTAGTATTTTAATTGGTTTTACTATCTAGTCTAGGAACAGGTGACATTTTGTTCCCTGAAGTAAATAAATGCTCCATCCACGAAGAGGTGGTTGACAAGAGAAGAGGGTTAGGGAAAAGGCAGAAAAAAAAAAAAAAAAGACTGGGCATTTTGAAACTACTTCCCTTGTAGGATGAGCCCAGGGAGCCAGAACAATAGAAAGGTAAGGTTCTGTTAGCATCAAGGTTACTGTTTTGTCTTTTTATCTTACTGCAAAGGGAACATGATTATCCCAGCTACTGAAAGTGCCCTACTGGGAAAGTCTATGACATCTCACTAATCCTGGCTTCTCAGAAGGTTAGATAAGCAGCTTAGTTCCAGTTGGTGACACAGATCTTTAGCGTGAGTGACTCCATTTTGATTCTTAACCTATTCTTTGAGGCTAGTGCAGGAGGTTACTCCAAAACAATGGCCTTCTTTGGCTTTTATGTAACAACTTTAACTTTTAACTCCTAGAGTTGATTCCTGTGCAAGTTCCTGTCATCAACTTAGTCATAAATAGTTCCTGGCATCAAGTAGCTGTTAAGCAAGGCTTAGGTTTTTGAATGAATGTACAAATAAATTTTAATAAGGAATTTATTCTCATTCATCATAAGACTTAGAATAGAATATTTTCACCTCCCTTTGAGGTCTTGAGTACACTTCACTACCTGGAAGTCACACAACTTTCAATGTCTTTCTTACATTCTTCTTATTATATATTTATGAAAATTTTGCTTTAACTTTCCTTTCGGCATCATCTAAAGCAAATGGAAACGGGACTGGAGAGATAACTCAGCAGTGAAGAGCACTTGTTGCTCTTCCCAGGGATCTGAATTTAAGGCCCAACACACAGGCCGGGTGGCTCAGAAGCACCTGAAACTCCAGCTCCAGGGGGTGCAATACTCTTTTCTGACTTTCGGGGAACCCACATTTACAGGGCACACATGCAAACACATTTTTAAAAATCTAAAGAAAAAACTTTAAAGTTTAAAAAACTTATTAATAGGGCTGGGGTGCTTGACTCAGTACTGAAGTGCTTATGTGTCGAACTTGTTAGCATTTCTGGATTTGTTCATACACAACAGAAAGAAAGAAAACATGAGTAAGACCCCACATAGGGTGGCGGAAACAAGGCCTTGAGTTCAAACCCCAGCACAACAGTAAAGAGTAGGGGGAAGCCAGAGAAATGATTAATGCATTTTAATGTAAGATACCAACTTCTCCCATTCTTAGAGAAAGGATAAAATGAATACTTTTAATGAGGTTGGGAGGGCAAGGTTGTTTATTTCAGCTGGTTTGATGCGCCAATCAGAGATAACACATCTGGCCTGACTTCCACAGGGGGAGACTGAGAGGGGCTGGGGGTTGGCTGGGAGACAAGAGAGAGAAATTAGGAACAGAGAGCAGTCCCACCCTGGGTCCCCTTGCATAGTTTCTTCAGTTGAACTGGAATGCTATAAATTTCTAGACACACCCAGGTTCCAGCGCAAGTACAAAAACATATTCCATGGCCAAATCCCGAGGTATTTTGGTATCATCTACCACTGGAGACAATGCCCTGATCGTCTTCTTCCCGTTGGAGCAGATAAGCAGGAATCAAGAGTGTAGTCATTAACTGGAGACAAGAAAAGAGATTTACAAGAAGTGGCCCAGCATCACAATGGACCAGGGAACTGGTTTCTATCACATCTCCAGGGAATCTGTCTTAAGCAAGAGCAAGCAACTGCTCACCTCCACTTCACTGTGAGGTGAGAACAGCTTGTCCTTCCTTCTTCCAAACATGCTGCAAAACCCAGAAAGATAACATCTCCAAACTTGAGAAAATGACAGCACAAAACAGGATATTATCAGTACACTCTCCTGTAGCATACATTGTCTTCAGCCATGGTACAAATAAAATTCTTCTGCAACAGACCCTACCCGGATCTGAAAAGCCAAGGAATGCCTATTGGCTTTGTAACTCTTTTAGCAAGAGGTTGGGAATGTAAAATTTGGATCTTCTACTGATTTCAATAAATGTAATACTTACTCAAGTGAACACACTTTTTGGTGAAAACATTACTGTCCGGTGAGGGGCAGGCTTAGAACTTGAGTTTGGCGTGTGTGAGACCCTGGGTTCCCTCCCAAGTGATTTCACCAATGAACTCTCTCCCCAGCCCTGACAAATCATTCTGCAAGGATAGAACTCTTTACAAACGATGTTCAAATGTTCTCTAAGGTTTGAAGAAATAAACTTTAACAACTTTAAGGGCTCTTGTCTGCAACTTCTCTTGTTCGTTTTTAAGTTTCAAGACCAATAGTGTCTCTCCTCTTTTCTCTCTGTCTCTCTCTCACCTATCTCTCTATCTCTCTGCCTATCTTTGTGTATCTCTGTCATTCTGTGTCTTGCTCTCTGTGTCTGTCTCCCTCTCTCTGTGTCTCTTGTCTCTTTGTCTCTATTCCCCTTCCTAGCCTTACTTTATTGAGTCTGTGGTACTATGGATTGAACCCAGGTGTTGTTCATACTGGGCAATCACTTTCCCACTGAACTAAATCCCCAGCCTTCTTTCTTCATTTTCATTTGGTTTTACTTTGGTTTTCTGAGGCAGGGTCTCACTCTGTAGCCCAGGCTGGCCACAGCAAGGCAATCGTACCTCAGACATCCCACATGCTGGTATTATTAATATATGCCACTTTGACCTGCTGCTATGGATGTTTTTTAATGGTTCTTTTAAAATATGTACTTAAAGGCTAAATATGACAATATGGCTCTTAGTTCATAGGATAAAGGACTTACTGGCTAGGACATTGGACATAAGAAATTGAATTTGGAGGAGAAGGAGAAATTGAAATTATAAAGGGCAGGTGTGGTGGCTTACACTTGTAATCCCATCACTCAGGAAGCATATGTGTGAGAATTATGAACCTCTGAGGCCAGTTTGTGCTAACTAGTGAGACTGCATCAAGAAAGAAAGGAAGGAAGAAACAAAGGAAGGAGGGAAGGAAGAAAGGCAGACAGACAAAGAAGAGAGGAGAGAGAGGGAAACTGGAATTTTAACTTTCAAACTGCAAATTCCACTTTATTGATCTCAGTGGCCGAATCCCAGCATGATGCATAGAAAGTTGTGGAGAGTTCAATATGACTAAAATAAAGTATAAAGTGTTTCAAGATAATTATTAGTCATTTCCATAGTATTCCATTATATTGAAAACTTGATGAGTTCATGCCTGATTCCAGCAATGAAAAGTATCATGGTCAATTGCAATGTCCAGCTAGTCACAGGAATGGAGCTTGGTGACACCTACATGCTACATGCTCCATCTATGGGACATAGAACGTAGGTCTCTCAGCTTGGCAGGAAGGTCATTTCCAGCTGACTTAGATGTTCTTCCTTATTCCGGGTTCTCCTATCCTGCTTCCTGGGCACTGAAACGTGAGTGGCTGCAAAGGATACACTTATTTATACACATTTGCATATATAAGTATTTGTTTATATATTTGTGCATTTTCTTCACAGCCTTTCACTCGTGTCTAGATACATATAAATCAATTATAATTAGACTTCACAGCTTTCAGATAAGAGCCTTTGAAAGCCATAATCTGAGCCACCCTTCCTCCATTGCTAACACATTTACCTCAACTCCATTTTATTTTTAGAAATCCAACATGGAACTATATTGAGGTTTCCCTCCAAAATCTCTAATGAATTTAGCTAGTTATCGTATTTTTAAATTATCATTGTTACGTGTATAGATACATATAAATGCAACTTGCTGAGGCCATTTACTGTTGCTCACATGTATGTTTTTAGGGCTGAACACCAGCTGACATGCCAATGAGAATGGGAAATATCCAACAAGGCTCCACCCCTAATGGAAGAATTATAGGCAATTAGTGATTGTTGAAAGAAGGAGACTCAGTCTTTCTGAGGGATGAATCTATGGGGGCTTTCTTGTTCAAACCATCAAAGACCACCAAATGACATTTAGTGGCATTATAGAACGAGGAAGAGCTCATTGTGGTGGCATACTTCAGTAATCCCAACACTCAGAAGATGGGAAACAAGAGGATTCTGAGTTTGAGTTCAGTGTGGATTGTATAAGGAGACTTTCAATGAAATAGGATGAGAAGGAGAAAGAAGAGGAGGAGGGAGGAGGAGAAAGTAAGGGAGGAAGAGAGGCAGGGATGGAGGGGAGAGGATGAAGAGCTGGAGGAGAAGAAGGAGGAAGGGGAGAAGAGGAGGAGCATGAGCTAGCACACTGGCTCTGCCCTCTACTATGCTATCCATATCATGATGCAGCAGAAGCACTCTTTAGTTTACTAATGAGTGCCAAGACTACGGCCTTGGGTTCCTACTCTCCAGCTAAATAAACTGTGATTCCTTATAAAATGCCATTTCAGGAACTTCACTATGGTTACAGGAAGCAGAGTGAGGCTTTCTCCAAGGCTCAACTTGATGATCGAGACGTTTACGTTAGAACCGTTTTATCTTTCGGTGCCTATCTCTAGTTCCTGTTTTTACAAGAGATCTTCTACCTCTCCAAATCCATTCACCAATTACTAATCTGATATTCCAGTTTATAGCTAACTTTGAATTGTTCAGTGCTTTCTTTGTCTGTCCCTATCCATACTCCAAGGAAATCAGATGGTACACATCAAAGAATAGGCTCCGGGGGACAAGACTAGATTTTTATCTCCTGTGCACAACATGAACAATCTACCTAACAGCTCACCATATTCTTCGTCTAGAATACTCTTTCATAGGTTCCCTACTAATTCTAATACTAAGATTCCCCTCGGCATCCTTCAGATGCTTCAGGGCCCACGTCATCCAAAGAGGCCACCACCTGTAGCAAAGACAAACATTACCCAATCTCTCTACAAAGGAAATTTGGCTACCCAGATACAGGGTTATGATCAGTGAACAGGTTGTAGCTGTCAGCTCCATTTTCAGAGACAACCCCCCTCCCCCTTTGGCTAGCTAGAGTCGAATCCTTACCTCTGAAAGGCCACCAAGAAAGGCAGAGCTGCAAGGATGCCCTCACTCATCCTGGGACAGCTGGTGGTCACTGCTCCCTTATGAAATGCCATTTTAGCCGAGAAACCTGCTGGCTTGGCCTCCCTCCAACCTAATGGCAGCATTTACAGATGTGCCCCACAGTGGACTTGATTGATCAAAGCAGCGCTCACAGCACTCTAGCTCCCCCTCTTAAGGTTTGTGTCAGGCAGGTCCCTCACACAAACTCAGGGAATCCAAACCGGCTCCATTATACGGGTAATAAAGGAAAGCCTTGGGATAGACTTATGCTAGCCCAGGAAACTGAAAGAATATTCATAGCTGCTGACACTTTCCAATTCGTTCTGGGATCTTCCCAGTGTCCTCCTTTATCCACACTTCACTGATACGTACTGTATTTGTTTCCCAGGGCTGCCATAACACAGCCAACAGAAACGCTTTCACTCACTGTTCTAAAAGCTCGAAAACCCAAGTGATCTGCTCACAGCTCTGAAGGTTTTAGAAATCCCAAGTCATGTTCTCCCTGAAGGCTCGAGGGGCGAATGCTGTCTTGCCTCTTGCTCAATTCCAGAGGTTGCCGACAATCTGCTGTTCTTTGGTTTACAGTTAGACAACCATAATGCTGCCTACCACATTTGTGAATTCCCGTGGCTTTTCTCTCCCCCAACTTCAGTGTGTGATGTGCTTTCTCTTTGTGTGCATCTCTTCTCTGTGTTCTCTGCATCAGGGCAACCAACCATGCTACATTTAGGACTCACACTACTCCAGTATGGCTTCATCTTACTTGATTACTCCTACAAGGTCCGATTTCTAAGTGATGTCACACCTATAGGTATTAGAAGTTCAAAATTGATCACATCTTTTTGGAGGACCTAATTTAACCTGCACCAATAGTTCATCAGCCTAACTTGCCATTCTTTTTTGGATAAATCCCTATTTTCTTTATTTGTTGACCCTATTGGTAAGAGATTCTAGGAACCACAAACGTTTACACAAAAGAAAGACATACAGATACACACACAAAAAAATTGGTCTCTATTTATAAGACTAACCAATTTGTCTAGAATAAATGAGGGTCTGATTTTAGAATAATTCTAAACTATGTTTGTCAATATTAATAGTCCCACATCCTGAAATGTATAAGTGGAAATTAGAACAATTCCCATGAGGCTCCATGTGTAGCCAAGTATAAAAATGCATGCTTAGTCTGAACAAAGTCCTGAATTTCATACTACAACAAAAACTAATAGAAAATAAATATCTTTAAAAGAAATCTCATGGGCTAGAGAGATGGCTCAGTGATTAAGAGCATTGCCTGCTCTTCCAAAGGTCCTGAGTTCAATTCCCGGCAACCACATGGTGGCTCACAACTATCTATAGTGGGTTCTAATGCCCTCTTCTGGCCTGCAGACATACATATAGACAGAATATTGTATACATAATAAATAAATATTTAAAAAAATCCTACCTGAGACATTTTGTTGAAATATACCATGGCTGCAGATACAACTAAATCAGCATGTCTAACCTTGGAATAACCAAATGAAGAAGTTGACTTGAAAGCATTAAAAAGCTTTTTTTTTCATAAACCATATAACAACTGAAAATTTCTGAGGTTTCTCGAACTATATTAATTTTTCTTCTATATATAAATGAACTAGTTTTATCGTGAAGGTATGTGTTTGTTCATTTGGCTTGTTTAAGACAGGGTCTCATTCTGTAGCCCGGGTTAGCCTGGTACTCTCCTGGCAATCCTCCTGCCTCAGCCCTGGCAATGCTGAAGGATCACTGTGATGAGCCACCATGCTTGGCTTTTGCCCTGGCACAGGAACTGTTTTCCTAGTGGTGTGTAGATCTTCACTAGTCACCGTCTACGATCACCTTTCTGGCTGGTCTAGTCTGGGCAGGGGTGTGGTGTCCAGTCGTAGAGTAAAGTTGACTGGCCTGCATGTGACCTCATCTTCCCTGTCATCTCAGTCACTGGGTTATTTATTCATGGATTAAGTCTGTCTTTCTTAAGGATGCATACAAGCATGAGTCTCAGCTGAGAGGACCGGAGATGTGAAACCTGTGACATTTCCTTTAAAGGCCATTGACATATATTACTATCAAGAGCTGTGCTCTGCAGCATTCCCCAGTGGTACATCATATCTCTGGGCTTCCGCATGTTGATCTACAGGGCAATCCAGCCATCACATTGCTCTTTATTTTAATAGACGAATCTAATCAGGTATGAGCATTCTATATGGTGTGGTGACAAATAATGTATTTATTATATTCTGAATGCAAGTGTAAATCCTTTTCAGGGCTTTAATATGTCTTTGAGAGAGTACAAGGGTTGAAGCAAGGTCTCATGGAGTCCAGTCTATTCTCAAACTCAGCATGTAGTTGAGAATGACTTTGAATTTCTGATCCTCTTGCCTCTGCAACCCCCATCCCCATGCTAGGGTTACAGCAATGCAACACCACACCTAGTTCATGCACTCCTGGAGAGCAAATCCATGGCTTTGTACATGCTAGGAAGCACTCCATCAACTGCACTAAATCTCAGCCATTTCTGTCTTTAACAGAGGGCATATAAGACTCTAAGGATCTAAGAGAATTTCTGAGCAAGATGGCTCATACGTGTGATCTCAGCACTTGGGAAGCTGAGGCAGTAGGTTTACTATGAATCTGAGGCCAGCCTGAACCTGTAGGGTGAGTTCTATGCCAGCCTGGGCTGTGGTATATGATGCTACCTCAAAAATCCAAACGGAAGAATGTGTAAGAGAATCAGCCCATCCCTTCGACAGTTATAACTGAGCTGATAACAAGCTTTATTAACAACAAGGGGAACTTGCAACAGCATTTATGATAACTTCTGATATTTTTTAACTGGCAATTTTAGATTTCTAGCTACAACTAGAAACCACTTGTGAACTGACATTCCAGGAAGAAACACTCATCATCACTACTGACGCTTCGTTGCCTAGGTTTTTTGCCATTGTTTTCTCTCTGAAACAGACTGCTCCTAAGTATAACTCCTGGCTGGCTCTGTAGGTAGCAGCACAAACCTCGAGCAATATTCTAAGGACCCATGTGCCTCATCTTTCTCATCATGAGATGAAGATGATGACAATCTATGCCACGGGTGCATTAAATGAAGCTTTGTCTGTTTGTTAAACTTCAAATACATAGAAACAGAGACAGCACTTGGCAGATAGGGAACCCTCTAGGTCAGGACTCATAATGAAAAGTTTTTTTCATGCTGTCCACAGTTATGCAACCTGTGTTGAGAACACATATTATATAGCATGCAAAAGGCTCTCAATTCCAGTTTTTGAGGTATAGTAAATATTTGAACTTTATTAAATGCATCAATACTTAACATTGGATAATAACATCCTTCAAGAACCTTCACTCATACACACTTGCCTTAGTACATAAAATTCCGGACCTTCCCATCACCGGGAAAATCTAGATTTCACTATAAGATTTTCTTCAGCTGTCTCTTGGCCACAAGGCCATAAACCAAGCCACTCTTTTTTATCGTAGTAGATGTATGGTCAAAACTTTAAATCAAGAGTTTTCAGTTTTTCTCTCTTTGGCTAATTCATGCCTACTTACCTTACTCCAGGAAGGATTTAAGACAAGTCCATACACACATGCCCTCCAACCTGCGTGCCACCTTGAGTTTGACTATGCTCACTTTAAATGCCATGAAGACGTTTTCCAACTTCATGAAGATTTAAAACATGTGTGCCTTTTGTTTAGGCTTTCTAGAGGGGTAGGATCTGTAGAGACTGGAGAGCAGAGGTGTGTAATGCTCAGGAACAGAATAAGATAACTGCCTGTCTGCTTTAGTTCAAGTGACTGCTTCCTCATGCCGGGCGCTCATCCATCTACTGCTATTGGATGGCAAAGCACCAAGCAGTCAGTCTCGAGTTACTCAGTACCATGCCACCTGCATTCAGAGTGAAGATGTAAAAGCTAACACCACAGGTGGAAGAGGCGAAGATAATTCTCTCTCTCTCTCTCTCTCTCTCTCTCTCTCTC
>LOEQ01002176.1:534760-547723 GCA_001685075.1 Bramus lutescens | reverse complement strand
AACAATGAGGACACTAAGAGAGACTTACATAGATCTAATTTACATGGGAAGTAGGAAGTAGAAAAAGACAAGATCTCCTGAGTAAATTGGGAGCATGGGGATCTTGGGGGAGGAATGAAGCAGGGAGGAGAGAAGCAGGGAGGGGAGCAGAGAAAAATGTAGAGCTCAATAAATAAATGGAAAAAATAAAATAAAGAATTATTTATTTTGTGTGTATAAGGGGTTTGCCTTCATAGTGTATACATGAATCATGTGTGTGTCTCATTCTCATGGAGGTCAGAAGAAGCCACTGGCTCCCTTGACACTCAAGTTATGGATGATTGCAAGTCACCTTGTAGGTGTTAGGAACCCAACCAGG
This sequence comes from Bramus lutescens, assembly GCA_001685075.1. Classification (NCBI taxonomy): domain Eukaryota; kingdom Metazoa; phylum Chordata; class Mammalia; order Rodentia; family Cricetidae; genus Bramus; species Bramus lutescens. The sequence continues at coordinate 547,365 of LOEQ01002176.1, read as the reverse complement.
TCTTCTGCAAGAACAAATGCTCTTTACCACTGAGCCTTCTCTCCAGCCTCCCAGCGAAGCAAGCTTGAGGAGGGGGATTTCCCCTAAAGATGTGCTCACAGTGGCAGTTGTTTCAAATTTTTGTTTCTTTGTTTTGTTTCTCAAGACCGGATTTCTCTGTAGCTTTTGAAGCCTGTCCTAGAACTCTCTCTGTAGACCAGGCCAGCCTCAAACTGTCAGAAATCTTCCTGTCTCTGCCTCCCAAGTGCTAGGATTAAAGGCATGCTCCAGCAATGTCCAGCTGCTCTAAATGTTTTTCAAATGAGTTAGCTTGACCCTAGAGTCAGAAACAGAAATACTAGCTCAGTATAGTGACACTCATCTGTCCCATGCTCCCTGGGTACCATCCTCACTGGTCTCTTGTTCCTGTCCCAGCATCTTTCCTCTTAAGGCTTCTTCTGCTTGGAATGCTCCCCCTGTTTCTTCTTCCCTAGGCAAGGCCATCTAAGTCTTTACCCTAATCTCAGTTCTCCAGGAAGCCACCTTTTCAATACCTGTCTCTGTCTTTGGTACATAGTCCTTTAGTACTACCTAGATTTGTGCTTTTAATTGTTTGGAGTGTGTTGCATGAGCTGCTCATTCAGTGTAAGCTCTGAGAGAGAAGGGTTAGCTCTTCATTGAACTCCATTTCTTCATGGAGAATTTAGAAGGAAGCTCTCTGTAAGTACAACACCAGGAAACCAACTGCCCTAGCCTTTCTGAAATCAAAGGTCTTGGCACTGTCCAGCCGCACGCATTTAGAACAAGCCATGTCTTTCCCAAAGCAGTCATCTTTATGCATTTATAAGATACTTGACTGGGGTTCCTCTTCTGTGAAACTAGGACTGACCATTGTAGCGTACTCCCTGGGCTGTTCTGTGGACTGAGTTGTTAGTATCACTAACAACATCTGGCCTACGTGTTGAATGTTTTCATCACGTGATGTCTTCCCAAGAGAAGAGAAATCCATATAATAGACAACTAACAGCGGTTGATATAAAGAGTGGCCTCTACTTGGTAGCTAGCTATTGTTCAGCCTAGAGAATTAAAAAACATCTCGGTTTTGTTTTTGTGCCTTTATGGCATCTGAAATCCCAACTCCTGGTGGAGTAAGCTCACATGAGCTAGTGAACCCAAATGCTTATCCAACCTAGAGCTACTGTTCTATAAATGAGAGCTGCTAATGGGCATCCCCAGTGACTCACAGAACACACACACCTATACACCTCACACCACACACACAATCAAAGCAGGTCAGCCAAGATCAAAGTGAGAAGCTAGTGCTCCGTGGGCTTTTATAGTGGAGGGTTCTGGTAGATCTATGGGACTCTTACCCTAACACTCACAGCGAGAAGAATCCCACCCCATTCTTGCTCCACAGAAACTTAGGTCAGGCATTTCTTCCTTCCACCATTCTATCTCCCTACCCTAGAATCAGCAGGCTCCTTCCAGGAGATATGTTTAAGGCACAAGTTTAAAAATAAATCTCCATTTATGACTCATTCATACTATTAAATATGAATGAGCATCTCTTTAACTGAGGTAGCCCACTGCGCTAGTTAGCCTTTCAAGCTAGTCAGGTTTTTGTCAACTCAATATGAGCTAGGATTATTTGAGAAGTGGAAGCCTTAATTTCAAAAAAAAAAAAATAAGATGCCTCAATCAGATTTGCCTACAGGACAACTACAACATGCTGAGATCAGGAGAATTAGTCTTCTTCAGAGATGAGCTTCCTATTTGGTTACCCAATTCCACATGGTCAGTCTTGAAATCATATATATTCAAGCATCACTAAATGTACTCAATAAATTGTATCTGTGTGTGTGTCTGTGCAATAGCAACAATTAAAAAGAGGCAATGAAGCTAGGCATGGTAGCACACATGTTTAATCCCAGCACTCAGGAGGGAGAGGAAGGTGGATCTCTGAGTTCCAGGACAGCCAGGACTACACAGAGAAGCCCTTTCTCAAGAAACAAAACAACAACAACAAAAAAAGGCAATGAATTTGAGAGGAACCATAAAGGGGAGTCAGCAAAGGAGGAAAGAAAGGGAAGAGAAGAGAATGATATGGCAACATTTTAATTTAAATAGATAAATAAGATTGGCCTTCAGTAGGCAACTCTGTGGAGCATTTTCTTGATTAATGATGGATGTGGGAGGGCCTAATCCACTGTGAGCATGGCCACCTCTGGGCAGGTAGTCCTGGGTTGTATAGAAAAGCAATCTGAAAGAACCATGGGAGAGAAAGCCAGTAAGTGGCATTCTTCCATGGCCTCTGCTCCAATTCCTGCCATCAGGTCCCTGCCTTGAATTCCTACCCTGAATTCCCTTCTTGATAGTCTGTAAGCTGAAATAAACCCTTTCCTCCCCAAGTTGCTTTTGTCTGTGTGTTTTTCGAGACAGGGTTTCTCTGTAGCTTTGGAGCCTGTTCTGTAACTAGCTCTCGTAGACCAGGCTGGCCTTGAACTCACAGAGATCTGCCTGCCTCTGCCTCCCGAGTGCTGGGATTAAAGGCACGTGCCACCACCACCAGGCTCCCAGTTGCTTTTGGTCTTGGTGTTTATCACAGCAATAGAAAGAGCACCCGCCTTCCCATTGAAGAACATTTGTTGCATAATTTAGTCTTGTGTTTTCCTGTTTTCCTACTAAACCTTTCTTACCTCTCAGACTCTGCTGTTAATTTTCACTGTAACTCAGCCCCTAAGTTCTATATTAAAACATTTCCCGTTTGGATGACGGCTGTGACATAACCATGGTGAGAATAATGCTGATGCTGATGGTGATGATGATGACCATCACACTGAACACTTACGATGAGCCAGAAGAGACTAAGCTTGGGAACTTAGAAACACAACTCATCACAACCCCACGAATAAGGTATCATTATCTTTATTAACTCATGAGGAAGCAGACGTGGAGAGCTTATGTAACTTGGTAAAGTTACACAGTTAAGAAATGACCGAGCCAGAACCTACATCTAAAACAACCTGCTTTCCAAATACCCATGATCTTAACCACTCTGCTCTACTTTCTCTCCTCAAAGAAACCATTTTCATCAATATTATGATGCCAACTGGCCTACTTAACCTATAATTTTAATGATCCTCTCAACCTGGCTACATTTGCCACACCAGTGAATTCTCTTGACTTCTACACAGAGCAACCTTCCCTGTAACTTAGAAAGCTGAACAAGGGCATGAAACAGAATACATCAATACAGAATAACACTGAACATGCTCATACACATATTCCTGAATGGCATTATCAAGAACCTTGGTTGACTTACTATTTCTGTCCATTCTCATCTGAGGGCTTAAAAATCTATATAAGCATTTTTCTGGTACCCTTTCAGACAAGCATAACTATATGACTGAAAGAAAATATATGAGAACTCTCTAGGTTGGAGGGAAGAGGTAAAGAATCTTCCAAAACAAAGTCTTTCCTTGAAAAAGAAAGATAAATAAATAAATGTCATTAGTTCTGACCTATCCACCTTGTGGTTGCCTAGTAACAAAACAGCCACCTTGAGACAATCAGCCTGCATGCTAATTCTCTGAGGGTGACAGAGCAGAAGGTTAGAGACTTGGACACTAAGGTCATCACTGAATGTCTGCTCACCCACTTGCTTGTGAGATAATTGTCTCTGTTGCTTAAGGAAGCTAATCAGCATACTTGCAACATGAAGTGTTCCTTCCTGAGAGGATACTAACAATGAAGGGTTGGTATCTCATATTTTGGATTCAACCCTTCTGAGAAATCCTCTCTTCTACCACAATAAACCCTTTGAGAGTTTATGGGCTCTATGAACTCTAGAACCCATGGGCTCTAGCACAGGAAGAGCCCCACATCTCTATGGTGGGTACCACATCAGGACAGATCCCAGCAATCAGCCGAGGCTGAATGGAACTGTAATAATTTCCTTGGATCTAATGCATCGGATACACAGAATGAAGCAAAACGCAAGTGGAAGCAGAAATGCTCCCTTCTAGCAGGGTGTGATGGCCCAGCGCTGCAGAGGCTGAGGCAAGAGGATGGGCAGTTGAAGATCACCCTGAGCTAATATTATCCCAACTTCCCTGCCACCATATTTTCATCTGTGAGCAGAGAGGGGTGATGTGGAAGCTTCTATTTCTTTTTCAGTTTTCTTTTCAGTTTTAGAGATAGTGTCTCCTGAAGCCCTTAAACTTTTCTAAGGAGCTGAAGATGACCTTGACTTCCTGATACTCCTGCCTCTCCCTCTTGCGTGCTGGGATTCCCGTCACATACTACCACACTTGGTGTGACGACTTCTTGAAGCAAAGACATATCTAGAATGCTTCAGCTCTTTGAGTCCACATATTTTCCCACTTTAAGCTGAAAACACATGACTCAGGGGTCAGTACACTCTTGCCCTTAAAGAGCCTGAAGGTGCAGCCATATGCCCTCCCCTGTGTGGGTTCATGGCATATGCTCTACATGGAGTGCAAAGGTAAGTATTCTTTAGCCAATTATATGGCAAGAATTGCAGCCAAATGATCTGCTGACGACCACATCATTAGCCAAAGTTCAAGCAAATCAGAGGACAGATCACTGTTTACTGTCGTGTTCTTGGTAAGATAACGTGGCCAAGGACTTCAGCTGCTCCCCAGCCAGGGACTTTCTGAGAAGATGAGAAGACCCATCTGAGGCAGAGAACAGACTCGAATCAGCCCAAGGGTCAACTCACACGGCATATTGTTCCATCATTCTGCCGCGTTATTCACCACCTTCCATTGTAAATGGATCTGGCCCTCCCCTGCGCCAAACAAACTTAATTGCTTTGCACTTTTTCCTCTTTTGTTGCTGCCATCTGCTTTCCCCGGTGGCATAACTAAGTTATAAAAGAAGCTAATCCTGTGCCTTTGTGTCAAAAGGAAAACTGTGGTGTGATTCACAGAGAGGTTCCATCAAGAAAGTACAGTCGTGTAATAAATGCAGAAGAAAAAACATCCTGAAATTCTCCATATTCCTTTCTCATAATAAGTGGTACAACCCGTTTTTCTAAGTAGCTATTGAAAACCGTATGCTCCAAGTGTTATTGAGACATGTAAAGACCTTGCAGATGAATGCTGTATATTGCCTGTCTTTGAGGCACTTAGGTTGCACACTGCTTACAGAGAGGCCAAGGATTGGGCAGCCTGTCTGGGGTTCCAGAATATACTGGCTTACCAGCTGGACCTGTTGCCAGAGGTTTCCTGAAGAAGGCAGTGATCTTCAAAGACACCATACCATGCCCAAGTGGGAGTTGGGAGTGGAGCACATACATGTAAGGAGATCCCAAGAAGGTACAGAGGGCACTGGGCAGCCTAGATGGATGTGGCCCACAGGAGCTCCACTCCCTCTGCGCCAGATCTCCAGTCCCTGCAGAAACCACTACTTACGAAGCTGCCACAATGGAAGTACTACCAAGATGATAAGAACCAGGCTCCCGCCACAATGGAAAGACACATGACCCATGAGAACCCCAAAATTCTACGCTTCCTCAAGATAGGTAGAGGTTGAGCCCTTCTTCCTGGGACATCCTAACCCTGGACAGAAACTCTAGCCCCAGCAGCTCCTGCTCAGCAAACAACTGGGCAGCCTTTACTGGGGAGCCTGGAAGGTTCTATGTGTCGAATGTATGGCAGTCTAGAAAACTCCATTTGGCACATAGAACCACAGAGATATTAGGAAGGAGCTGATTTCCACTGAGAAGATCTAAAAAAGGCTGCAAGGGAGAATCCAAATGTGAACATGACCAGCTGCTCATATTTATGTCTTGTTCGCATTGGGGAAGGGGGTGTCCAACCTTGCTCACACATAGGGAAATCAGAGGAGGATTTTGAATGTCCTGCTCTATTGTTCTCTGCTTTAAACTCTTGAGACAGGCTCTATCACTGAGCCCAAAACCAGCAGGGTGGCCTATCCATAATCTCCAGCATCTTCTTTACCTGTCCCTGCCCTCAAACTTTGGGGTTATAGACAAGTGAGGCCACACCCAGCTTTTAGTTCTTGGGAACTGGGAACTTAAACTCGGGTCCTCGGGCTTGGATATCAAGTGTTTCTACCCAGTGAGCCATGCTCTCTGCTTCCCTGCATTCTATTATAAACTATGCTATCCAGGATCTGGAGTACTGTACTACCCAGAGCACAGCTTAGATTAACAAGCAAAACAGTAAATAGATACTTTTAATGAGCTGGTCCGGACCTTCAGTGCCACAGCAAGAACACTGAAGAAAGTGTATTTTGACTTCTTGACAGCTGTGATCCTACCTTTCCCTCACATTGGTAAGTAAGAGAAGAGGACAAGGACCCCTAAACCAGGAGGACCACAACAGGCAGAGTGTGCCTCTGCTAGCCTTGGGCTAAGCTTCTCCCACGCCTAATCCTACCGACTTCCAGGAGCTCTGCACTCAGTGATCTCTGTTCCATAGATGTCCGTCCTATGCGTTTGCTTCTTCCCTTGGCTCATGCTTTGGGTCTATCTCCAACTATCCCCTAGCCAGTGTTCTGGTCCTTGCTACTGATACACATCATCCTTTGACCCTATGTTTTCTGTTTGATGGAAGAAAGAGAGAGAGAGAGGGTGATAGGAAGGAAGGAAGGGAGGAAGGGNAAAGAAAGAAAGAAAGAAAGAAAGAAAGAAAGAAAGAAAGAAAGGGAGAGAAAGAGAGGAAGATTATAAATGATGCTAAGATGCTGTCTGGTGCTCAGGAAATAGCAGCTGAGAAGCCCCAAAGATGTATTTGGAGTCATGATCACTTAGCGGCACGTGGTCACTGGGACTTTATGACCATTAATTAGTTTACGCTCCCAGACCCCTCTAAGGCATCTCTTATCTCCATTTGGCAAATAGAGCAAAATGAAAAAGCAGAGGAATTGCCTAATTGACTGAGTTTCAATAAGGGGGAAGATAGTGGCAGACTGTTAAAAGCAAACCCCACTGTAAAGCCTAAAGATCCTACATCAGAGGCTTTCTGAAGCACAGTAATATCCAAGGCTTTTCCATCTAGGAGGGGCTTAGAAAATCTCCAGCTTCCAAACCTACAGAGAAGAGATGGTTGCTCAAAGTCATACTGTGACTAAAACAGAGGCCAGACTGCTGCTCTGGTACCTGTCTTCGGAAACAGGGTTTACCCTTCAATGTTGCAGAAACCTTGAGCAGAGGGGAAATCCCACAACTTATTTATGGCAGGGTAATATCTAAAACCCAGTAGAAATAGCAGAGCCCGTGGACATTTCCTGCATTGTACAAAGGTACTTGACCCAAGGAGCAAGCCAGAACTGAAATCCATCCTGCACCCTGTAGACAAGGTGTCTGCTCAGGTAGAATCCTCGCGCCTGAGATCCACCCAGCTCTAGTTCCAGTGGAGGGGAGTGTTTTCATCTCTCCGGAGGCCTGGAAGACCAAAGTGCTTGTTTGAAGCTCAAGTCTCTTGGCTCCTTTCCTGTGACTGAGCAGGAAAGATAAGTTGTCTTTGGAACATGGTGAAAGGAAAACTAAGACTCTTTTGTGACTTCCAACTTCTGTGGCTTTACTATATACCAAACAGAAGCCAGTGTGCCTGACCACCTGGCTAAAAAGTTCCAGATACTTGTGTGTGACTGTGTGGCGCACTCTTAATATAGCCTAGAAGATTCAAATCCTCAATTAAAATCTTCCCTTTTCACATCTATGGATTGAACCCAAGACCTTGAACTAAGTGGGGACACCACTACTGAGCTACACTCCCTTTTCCTTGTTTGTTTCTTTCTTCTTCTTTTTTTGTTTTTTTTTTTTTTGAGAGATGGGGGTCTTACTGAATTACACAAGCTGACCTAAAGCCTTCCCTGTAGCCTAAGCACACTAAACCTCCTGCCTCAGTTACCCAAGGACCTAGGATTACAGGCCTAAACCATTTTGAATGTTTTAAACACTTTTGAAAAATAGTTTTGCCCATAAGAAGATGACAAAATAACTCTTCAAGAAGTACAAATAGGCTGGGCACACTGACACATGCCTATAGTGCTAGCTACTCAAGAGACTGAGGCAGAAGGATCATGAGTTCAAGGCCAGGCTGGGCAACTTATTGAAACCATTTCTGAACCTCAGGCCAAGCGTTGTAGTACAGGCACCTATAATTCCAGCACTCAGGAAGCTGAGGCAGGAGGATCACCTTGAGATCAGGGCCAGCCTGGGTTATATAGTGAGCTCAAGGCCTTCCTGGGTCTTATATATAAAAAACCAAAACGGGGGAGCTCGGGAGTGTGACTCAGTGGTGTAGTGCCATGCTGCAGGATGCTGGTTCAAACCCCAGTGCAATAACAGCAACAGCAACAACAAAACAATAATGGTTGCCTTCTCCTCCAGAACTACTCCACTGTGCTGTGACCGATCTTATATGAAAGACTAGAAATGAGATGACAGGACAGAAATCTATGCCTGTTGGCTCTGGCAGGGCTATGGCTATTGGCAGGACAGGCTGCCAAAACAAATTTTTCATCTTAGCTCTTGGCCACCCAACTCCTTTGCTAGAAGAGGTAGGCATCACAGCCCCAGGGCTCCAGGGCTCCTGCCTTGGTGACAGCTGCTCAGCCAGACCTTCCTCTCCTGTGTACCCAGCACCAGGCTGGCAGTATCAAGGTGACAAGCGGAACTGTGAGCTGGATCTACAAGGAAAGGGAGAGGGAAGGAAGAGCCAAGAAGACTCTGTTGTTTCCAGCGTAGACAGCAGAAGACAGAGCAATACTGTGGCTAAGGAGAATTCTGTTTGACTGGTTGGTTTTAGCTTGGGTTTTGGTTGGGGATTGGAAGTTTTTGAAACACAGTCTTGCTACGCAGCTCTGACTGAACTGGATCTCCTCATGTAGACCTGGCTGGCATCTAACTAGCAAATCTACCTGCCTCTGTCTCCCAAACACTGAGATTAAAGGCACGTGCCAACACATCCAACAGGGGAAGTTTTGAAATGAAAGAAAATAAATTCTGTTTTAGAAATAATTTTTGGGAGGTCTGGGGGTGTCATGTGACTCTGACTGGCTTCAAAGTCATTATATAGATAAAAATGACTTTAAACTTCTGACCTCCCGCCTCCACGTTCAAAGTGTGTGCCACTAGGATTACAGGTGCGAGCCACTGAGATGACAGGTGTGTGCCACTGAGACTACAGGGGTGTGCCACTGAGACTACAAGTGTTTCACTGAGACTATAGGTGTGCCATTGAGACTAAAGGTGTGCACCACTGAGACTGCAGGTGTGCCACTGAGGTTACAGGTGTGCCACTGAGGTTACAGGTGTGCCACTGAGGTTACAGGTGTGCACCACTGAGGTTATAGGTGTCTGCCACTGAGACTACAGGACTTTCTGATGCCCCATCAAGTACATTTCGGACTTTTAGAATGAATGAAGATAATCCAGACTCACAACAAGGGGTCTGAAGAGTTGGCTCAGGGATAGTGCATCTGTTCCTCATGCACAAGAACCTGAGTTTGACTCTCCAGCACTGAAGGGGAAAACTGGGGGTGTGGCTATGCATGTTTGGGACCCCAACATCGGGGGCAGAGAGAGGCAGGTCCTAAGAGCTCACTGGTCAGCCAGGCTAGCTGAAATAATGAGCTCCCACTTCAGTAGGAGACCTTGTCTCAAGGCAATAAAGGGCGTGGCGGGGAGGTAGAGGAAAACACCTGACATCTTTCTCTGCCTTCTAAGTATGTACCTGCACATTCACAAGTGTGAGTCACACACATACATCACACACACTCACACAATGCACACCAAAAAAACTATAAATAAATAAATAGTCTCAAAACAGTGAGTTGTAATATCGCCTTGACTCTGGAATCAGAGACTAAGGCCCAAATCTTCCATTTACCAGTCACATAAGAGATTTTATATTTTGTTCAGGTCGCTCTTTAATTTGGTGCCATGAAAAATGGACAAGTAAAACAGAAGCTTCTTCACACTACCGTTGACACATATGTAAAGCCTGCAAGATGGGGCCTCGTACATACAAGTGAATACTCACTCCATGTATGTGTTATATTCTAAGAACTCATGGAGGAGTCAAGAACAGACAAATACAAAATAGCAGGCTCCTTCTAGATACCTATACAGTGAGTGAAAACAGACTCAAAAGTTAGCGGGTTTGTGTGTGTGTGTGTGTGTGTGTGTGTGTGTGTCTGCACGCATCTACAGATGGGTGTTTGTGTGTGCTTATATGGAGTGGTGCGGGACTGATTCAACAAATGAAATGACCAGGTGCAGAACAGGCTGACATAGAGCTCTGATGAGCTTGCCAGAACTCACCTTTCTTTGTTTTTCTACTGCCTCATGGCACTGTAGATCACAGCATTCTTTCCAAGGATGAAAATTCAGAAATTGCCCACAAAGGAAGAAAATGAATCAAAGAATAGATAGATGACAGATAGATAGTAAAAGATGATAGATAGATAGATAGATAGATAGATAGNGATAGATAGATAGATAGATAGCTAGATAGATAGATAGATAGATAGATGGATGGACAAATAGATAATAGATAAGATAGACAGACATATAGATGATTGATAGCTAGAAGATAGATTGATAATCATTGAATATACAGGAATAAGGGGAAAGAGTGGTTCTAACTAAAATTTAATAATGAAAAATTAACAATATAAATGGAAGAAGCCATTATATAGATATATACAGTGACATCCTTAAATACTAAGAGGGGATAAAAGTCATGCTGATCCAGGAAGGAGAGGGACAAGCCAGCCGTGAGGGAGAACAAAGGTACATTATTAGTCACAAGGACCAACCCCAGTCCACTTGAAGATGAGTCAGCTTGCCTTTGTCCCCAGCTTCCCCAGCACAGCAAACATTCAAGACATGTCCTCTGCGTCTGCCTGCTGCTTGTGTCCTCATCTTCCAAGAGAAAACACATGTAAACTCTTCAAATTCCAATCTTGAAATAGCCTTAGAGTTTTGCCTTTTGTCCTTCATTTTGTTTAGGTTAAGATCCTCTCTCCCAGAAGATGTCAAGCACCCAATAAAATAAATAAAATACAGCATTGTTGTCTACAGCTGCAACACTGCACATCGGGTCTCCGGGATCCACAGATTTTTTAAGAGAGAAATTTTTCTATTAAACCATCGAATCTTGTACTCCATGTATATAATTATTTGTCAATTTTGTCTCATTAAATCCAGAAAAAGTAAAAAACATGTGCCATTACTACAGAAACATTCAATGTTTCATACACATAAACATTTGAAGCAGTAAAGACACAGGAAAATGAGCAAGAAACTAAGGACATCCCTGAACCAGTGTCCTCACCATTCTGTTTCCAAAACTTCTTGAGATGGGGTCTTAAGTTTGTAGCCCACACTGACAAGAAACTCAAGATTTTTTTGCCTCAGCCTCCTGTGCTGGCACTGCAGGCATGCACCATCACAGCCATCTTCTGCTGAACTCTTAAGGGACCCTACCACACTCACACATACAACTGACGGGTGTGTCTGTGTGTGTATGCGTGTGTGTTGTGACTTCAGTCATGCTTTATAATCTGTACGTCATTAGTATCAATCACAATCTTTATAACCATATATGTATGTGTGAGTATATATATATACATGTATGTATATATAGGTGTATGTGTGTGTGTGTGTGTGTGTGAATAGTGGTGCACACTTATAACATCAGCATTTGGGAGGTGAAGGCAGGACAATCAGAAGTTCAAGGTTGCCCTCAAGTATATAACAAGTTCAAGGCCAGTCTGGATAAGATGAGACTCGCTTCCAAAAAAAATAATGTGAAGAACAGCCAAATAGTTAACATACTGGGTACTCACAGAGATCTCCAAGTTCTCTCCCAACCCACAGTTTGAAAGACCTGGGCAACTCTCACCGATTAACAAAGGTGATTCTCCACGTCGCACCTAAGCAAAGATTTTAGAACTCTTCCTTGGGCCTCCTTCTCCCTCTCCTGTGATTGCCCATGCAGGGGTCACCTGGTCCTGAATAGCACCACCCTATTACCATCAAACCTTTTGTTTCTATTTGAGCATGAGTGGCAGCTGCTTTCTAAGCTCATGTAAAAGAAATCTTCCATATCAGACTCTGTGCCGTTCCCATCGCGTGCCCACAGCCGCTTTCCTCAGTTACACTTCTCAGGCAGGTAGGTGTACAGCATTCTCCTGACCTTCCAGGCTCCTGCCTGGCCAGGGTGTTGACAGATTTTATCCACCTCACCCAGCATCTCCCTTATCTTTTCTGTCCTCTTCCAAGGTAAAAATCAAGCAGTGGGCAGACCCACAGGTGTTAATGCTCATTGCAAGAAGAGTCATCCATACTGGGTAGAACCCATTCCTTCTCTGGCAGCAGTGTCTCCATTGGGGTAGGGGGTGCTGGATTTTTGTTTGTTTGTTTGTTTGTCTTCTTATTTATTTGTTTGAGTCAAGACTATCTCTTGTAGCCAGGCTGGTATCAAACTTACTAAATTGCCTAAAATGACTTTAAATTCCTGATCCTCCCACTTCTGTTTTCCATGTATTAGAATTCAGTGTGTTCCACAGTACCTGGAGAGAGAGAGAGAGAGAGAGAGAGAGAGAGAGAGAGAGAGAGAGAG
>LOEQ01002176.1:493898-510050 GCA_001685075.1 Bramus lutescens | reverse complement strand
AAAAAAAAAAACCCTTTCCTCCATTTTTTCTTAAAGGTCTTCGAAGAGAACAATTAATAGGTTTCCTTCTTGCAATTTTTAAAATTGGTACCCCCACCCTGGCCTAAAATTTTAAGTAGTCAAGGATGACCTTGAATTCCTAATCTTCCTGCCCCCTGATGATTGAAAGTTATCTGTGTTTCTTGAGCAGGGGATGCATTTGGGGTGAGGAAAGATACTGGCTTATGTATGTATATCCGTCTTAACAGCTGCTCAGGGTTTTACCCTGTGATGTTTCTATGTTGTAGCCATGTGTGGTGACTCAGACCGGACCTGTAATCCAAGCACTTGGGAATTGAGGAGCTGAAGTAGAAGAACTGCCAGAAGTTTGAGGCCAGCCTGAGCTACAATGTGAGTTCCTGGCCAGCCTGGGCTACAGAGGAAGCCTTCTCCAATCCTCATCCTCCACCCCCATCATGTCAAAAACCAAACAGCTAAACAAAAGTCTGTATCGTCAACGAATCTTTACAGGGCTGCCAAATATATACTTAAGATGTGGGTCAGAGTTCTTTCACTGTCCAATACAATCAGCAAGAAAGTATCAGAACTTCTGGAATGCAGATGATGCCAGATGTTTGTTATCTTGAAAGAAAAAGACTTCATAAATACCAGTCACTACCTGGAAGAGCTTCCTCGGGGCCAGTCATGGTCCTCAGTGTTTTCCATACACTATCACACTTAATCTTTACAATAAGCTGCAGGGCAGGTGTAACTCTCCCTACTCTACAAGGGAGGGATGTGGGTTTCTAAGGACGAAGTACCTTATGTAAGGAATTCTCATTAGCACGTACGCTAAATTCAAGTCTCCATGGCAGTGTGTGTGTGTGTGTGTGTGTGTGTGTGTGTGTGTGTTCCAAGTCACTATTCTCTACTTCCTCGTTAACAGGTTCAGCGGGAGGGAAACTCACTCTGATACACCCTCAGACAGGAGGCTCTTTGCAGAATTCTCCAATCTCAGAGTTCTCTCCTCTACACACTATGATTTGGTTGGTTGGTTTGGGCTTTAGCTTTTCGAGGCAGGGTTTCTCTGTGTAGCCCTAGCTGTCCTGGAACTTGCTCTGTAGACCAGGCTGGTCTCTAACTCACCAAGACCACCTGCCTCTGCCTCCCAAGTTGCTTAGAGTAAAGGTGTACCCCACCACTGCCCTGCCTGTATTTTATTTTATTTTATTTCCTTCCATGTTTCAGATCAGGACTCATGCAGCTCAGGCTAGCCTGGAATTCACTATACAACCTAAGGACAAACCTGAGCTTCTGATCCCACCTCCCCAGTGCTGGGATTACAATTAAGTACTACACTCAGTTTTATGCTGTGCTGGGGACCCAGCACCTCATGTGTGCTGGGCAATCACTCTACCAATTAGCCCCTTCATTGTGTTTTAATTACTTCAGCATCACAGATATTAATTTTCTCGGATATCTAAGCTCAGCTACCTGACAAGGGGTTTGGAGAGCCAGAAAAAAAGTAAAAGAAAGCCAAGACTGTCACAGTGGGATTTTATAATATTCATCTTCTTTGCCTCTGTAAGAAAAAATATACAAGTCAGCAGGACGGTGGTAGTGCACGCCTTTAATCCCAGCACTGTCCTCCGTCTCCGTCCGTCTACTCTCTGAGTTCGAGGCCAGCCTGGTCTACAGGAGCTAGCTCCAGGACAGTCTCCAAAGTTACAGAGAAACACTGTCTCGAAAAAACAAAAAAGACAAGAAAAGAAAAGAAAAAATATACAAGTCGAAAATCACAAGTAATACCGTAAAACATAAGGGATCGGTGACATGGTTCAGGTGTAGCACTTGCCCGACAGTGTCAAATGTGCTGGCTCCTTCAGCTGTGCATTGGTCAGTTCTGCTGCAGCGGCTGTCTTACATGGACTGAATTATGCCTTATACTCGCTCCTAGACAGAGACAGAACCATGGTGGTGATAAGGCCAATGTTAGGAAATAAAACAGAAATTAGTCAAGAAATGAAGTTCTCTTGTGTTCTTTCATACTCTAGGGTTACATATCAATAGGGATGTGACCTTGGGGCAGGGGTTCTAGATTAGTCCGCACTGGAAAGACAACCAAGTTAATCTTGACTGAGTTCCAGACATCAAAGATTGCAGAATACACTTTCAAGAACACCAGGGGAAGCAGTGAGAAGCAGACATCAAATTAGCAAGTTGTCTTTTGTTTTTTCATTTGTGTGTTTGGAGACAAGTTGTCTCTACACAGTCCTGGCTGTCCTGAAATTCACTGTGTAGACTAGGCTGGCCTGGAATTGAGATACCTTCCTGCCTCTGCTTCCGGAGCACTGAGACTAGAGGCACGTTTTGTTGAGACAGGGCCTTGTTTTATTGCTCTGGTTAGGTCTGTTACTCACTGTGTATCCCAGGATGGCCTCAGATTCAGGTTCCTCTTCCTGCCTCTGCCTTCCAAGTGCTAGGATTATAGCTCTGTACAACCATGTCAAGTCAGAATGGATTGGAGAGAATACATCCCAACTCTGGCGGACTATACACCTGTTTGGGTCTCCCTTGCCCCTGAAATGCCTTGCAATGTCAGTATGCAGAAATTTGTAAAGATTGCTATTTTCGGAGGTGAAATGAACAGAATAGAAAAGGGAGGCAGGTGATTTAAGAATAGAGATCACATCAAAAGGACAAGTGTGAATTGTGAAGAAAGAAGTCCAAGCCAGAGAGAGCTGCTTCCTAAAACGAGCAACTGGCGGAGCCCATACGCAACCAATGTTACTTCACCCTCTTTAAAAATAACCATGCATGCACCTGGAGTGTTACTCAGTGGAGGGCCCCTGTCTTGGACCTGTCCTCAGTGTGCAGGCAGTGAGTGCCGAGAAAGGGATAAAAGTGAAATAGAATCATTGAAAATCTGTTTAAAAGAAGTCAACATCATACATACATACTCCAGAAGATGCCCCTTGCTCCCGGAAGGAAGCTACTGCCTTTCCCTCCTCACCAGTCTCAGGCAGAAGAGTGAAGGCTTACCCTCAAAATGAAAAAGACGCTGAGTTCCTGAACTGAGGACCCCAGGTATAGCAGAGAACAGGGGTTCATGGTAAAAACAGGCAGGAAGATGAATGGCTAGTGTGTAAAGGTCTGGAGATGTTCTGTTGTTTGTACCCATAGAGGTGCCCTCAGGACGCTCCTGCAAGAAGGCCTCCCCACCAAACTGAGAGAGGCAAGACAGAAGATCAGAAAACATGTAGTCAGCTCAAGGGAGATGCCAAAGGGACAAGAACTACTGTGAAGCTCAGCATGACGGTTGTGTTCCAGGACTATAGACTCCGACGGCAGCTTCAGAGACCCCGGAGAGAGATGTGTCTAAGAAGGCACATACTCTCTGAAGCCTTAGGGTATCCCCACAGGGAAGCTCACTGTAGACAAGAGCCAAGGAAATCCAGGAACGGGGAAACAGAGTAAAGGGGCTGGAAGGGAGCCTGACTCAGTGGGTCAAGTACTCACCACATGCCATGAGGACCCGAGTTCAGATCCCAACACCTACTACATAAAAAGCTGGGCACAGCAGCACACTTTGATAACCCCAGAGTTGGAGGGGCAGAGACAGGAGGATTCCTGGAGTGCAACAAACCTCCGGGTTCAGTGAGAGACCCTATCGCAAAAACTAAAGAGTGGCCAAGGAAATGACGGCCTCACACACACATGCATACACGTGAGAGTACATGTGTGGTATGTGTGCACACACACGAAGAAGCTAGGCATGGTTGGTAGTGAGTGCATGCCGCAATCCCAGCACCAGGAGGTTGAGGCAGGAAGATTGATGCAAGACTGCAGTCAACCTGGGCTAAGCCAGAAGTGAAAGGGCAGCCTGGACTACACTGTAAGAGTAAGGCAGTTATGTCCTCAGCTGACTTTTTCTAAATGGTTGAAGAAGAGAAAACAATCGTGTCTGCTACCTAACTCCGTTGTAATAAGATTCACTTTGCCACGAGGTCCCAATTTGGAAGATGCTGAGGATTAGACCAAATTATAGGGTAGGCAGGTGAGGAGATGGGGCGTGTGGGAGTTTGAGAATGGTCCGAGGGAGATCCTGTTCTTCTCTTCTAGAGCAGGAAGTGGGCAGATAGCAGCCGAAAAGGCTGGCTGCAGCCACAACTTGCAACTGTTATCTACTGAAATGCACATACCTTCCAAATGAATCAGCGGAACGGAACATTTGATAAGGGACTGTTGCCAGAGGACCAGAAAACAGAGGGAAGATGTGCTTGTTACTTTTCTCATTGTTGTAGCCAGCTTCAGGGAGGGTTTGCCTGCGCTCCCAAGTGGGGGTACAATCTATCATGGTGGGGGAGGGGAGCTGGCAGGACTCAGGCAGGGCAGGTGCTCTGGGTCTGGTCACTTGGCATGAGCAATGAGGAGGCAGTGAGTGGTGAGCAGTGGTGCTCTCATCTCCTTCTCTTTTTCTGGAACCCTAGCTCAGGAGATAGGGTCACATATTTAATGTGGGTTTTCCCTGCCCAGTCAAATCTTTCGGGACACCACTCTTGATCTGTTTTTTTTTTTTTCCTGAAGAATCACAGCTCAAGCAGGAAATCCTCCCATCTAAACTGTCACATCCTGTGATATTTCCCGCTTGAAGATGAGTTTACTATGAAAAATATAGCAAAAAAAAAGTTTTTTTTTTCCTATGGAAAAGAGGCAATTGACATGCCTACGGAGAGAAGAATGTGTCAATCTAAGTAAAGGGCGGATTAGCCATATGAGAGCCTGGGATACTAGAACAATTTGAAAGGGAGTTTAAATTCAGAACTCAAGAAAGAGGAGGATTCATAAAGCAAGGACAGGACCTCATAGAAGGGAGGGTATGTCTGTATTTGAAAAGGAGCTAAATAAAATTCTAGAAATGGGAATATATTACTCGGCTTTCCAGGAGACTTAAGGGCGTTTAAGGAACATTTACTTGAGCCCCATGTCAGGACCTGGAACAAAGTATAGTTTATAAAACCCACCTGTACTCAGTTAAAGTCCTCAACAGATGCCCCCATCCTTGAGCTCTCCTGAGATGAACAGTCATTAGCTGGCTAACTCCTGCCTCTCAAAAATGCCAACAATCACGTTCTCAGTAGGAAGACAAGTAAACCGGAGGTGAAGAAGTGGCTGCCAGTACAAACGGCAAAAACAGAAATGGAGGGCAGAAGCCTCTGAGACTATGAGGATGGAGTAACTGCCAGGCGAAATACAATAGCGCTCAGGCTCATTGTATTCTAAGACCCATGAGCTTCGTGCTTCTGCAAAATGACCATCCAGCCCGGCGGTGGTGGTGCATGTCTTTAATCCCAGCACTTGGGAGGCAGAGACAGGTGGATCTCTGTGAGTTTGAGGCCAGCCTGGGCTACAGAGTGAGCTCCAGGACACTCAGGACTGTCCCACAGAGAAACTCTGTCTCGAAAAAACAAAACAAACAAACAAAAAAAGAAAAGAAAAATGACCATCCAAACTCTCTATTATCATTTCTAGAAACAAAATTACGATCCTCTCCTCATTTCCACGCTTTAGCATGTATTTGTGAATATCTGCAGCCCTTTAAGCATTATGAGGTTTGTACTTGTGCTTGAGGGAGCTTGGCAACAGAAGTCCCTGTTTCAAACAAGGTGGAAGGTAAGGATTGATACTAGAGGCGTGCACTGTGGCACCCACGCCTGAGGGCCAGGGGTGCCAATGGAAGGAAGAGAGGTAGGAGGTTGAAGGCTACTTGTAAGGCTTACGTCACTCTCTACGGTAAAGTTCGCGCTACTGTACCGTTTTCTGTGAGCCAGGCAAGGGCCTGGAGATGAAAGGAACACACAAGAGATGTGGGTCATCCGTGAGGAGAGAACGCCAAATGCCATTTATTCAAGCTTAGGAAAAACCTTATATACCTAGCTGTGCACAACGGCAATCCCCCCAGGCAGGTGGGAAATTACCAGGCCCAAGATGGAGTAAACAAGGGCTGTATAGCTAACCACCAAGGGGGCAGAGGAAGCACAGGAACAAACTAGATGTTTTGCCAGAGATGTTTTTGCCAGAAACTACAAGCTATCCTCAATATGAGCCCTGGGGGGGAGGGGTAGACCTGTGGTCCCTACAACTACTACACAGCAGGTACTGGGCTGACCAAGGAGCACAGTGATCATGAATGTGAAGGATGAGAGAAAGAAAGTGTCTGGTGTCTGTAATCTTAGCCTTCAAGAGGCTAAGGCAGGAGGATTGCCAAGAGTTTGAGGTCAGCCTGGGCTACATAATAAAGGTTAAAAAAAAATAGTACCACAGCCAGGCAGTGGTGAAGCATGCCTTTAATCCCAGCACATGGGAGGCAGAGGCAGTTGGATCTCTGAGTTTGAGGCCAGCCTGGTCTACAGAGGGAGTTCCAGGACAGGCCCCAAAGCTACAGAGAAACTCTATCTCGGAAAACCAAATAAATAAATAATAAGGCCATGTGCTTAAGTGGGGATATGTGTGCAGATAGGCCATGATGCTAGAAAGGGAGTCCTGAGAGGAGGAAGAAGGGGTTCTCTGTCAGGGAGTGGGGAAGACAATAGAATACATGACTGGTAGAAGTAGGGACACAGGAGCTGGAAGGGAAGAGGATGGATCAAATTGAACTATGTGTGAAAATATCCTATGAAAACCTATTACAGGCCGGGCAGTGGTGGTGCAAGCCTTTAATCCCAGTACTTGGTAAGCAAAGGCAGGCGGATATCTGTGAATTAGAGGCCAGCCTGGTCTATATAGTGAGTTCCAGGACAGCAGAACTGCTTCACAGAGAAACCCGAAACCCTGTCTCAACATGCNTTGATCCATTTCTAGCAAACAGAATAGTTACAAAAGCTATAGTCATGATAGCTACCACATGCGCCCAGATCTATGCAAAGCAGCCACCTAATTATGTTACCTGGTCCTCCTAAGAGCCCTATGAGATATTCATATCACTCCTAGCTTACAGAGAAGATGGGGCCGCAAAGTGATGGCAACTTTGACAGGTTAACTGCCAAATCTCAGGTTTTTATTTTCATATATACGTATGTTTTCATATATATGTGTATGTATATATACACATATTTTTTATTATTTTAATCTGTGTAGGTGTGCGTATGTGTCTGTGTGTGTTCATCTGTTGGTATGTGCACGTGGATCTATCGTGGCCAGAGACATCAGATCCCCTGGAGCTGGTTACAGGTGGTTGAGAGCTACCTGATGTGGGTGCTGGGAACTGAACTTGGGACCCCTAGAAGAGCAGCAAATGCTCTTAACTTCTGAGCCATCTCTCTGGCCCCCAAATCTCAAGATTCTGACACCAGATTTCTGGTCCCATACAGTTCATGGCTTGTTAACATACAACACACTCAGGGCACAGAGTGGAGAGAAATGCTCTGGCCAGGAAATTCCCATCTTCCTCTTCATAGGACTGCTTTTGGCTCACATTATTTATAAATAGATAGATAGATAGATAGATAGATAGATAGATAGATAGATAGATANNNTAGATAGATAGATAGATAGATAGATAGATAGATAGATAGATAAATAAATCAGCATTAAAAACTCACAGTTCCAACATGCAAGACACTTCTATCTTAGCAAGCAAGAGAGCAGAAAACTGTATGACACTTAGAATACTCATCTAAGACATGTAAATGACTAGAATAGTATATATTTCAAATTGTTTACATTTATGTATTTGTAGGGGGCGGGTGTGTATGTATGGCACAGGACACAGGTGAAAGTCATCTGTGGGATCAATTCTTCCCCTGGTGTGTCCCAGCGTCAAACTCGGATCCTCAGGCTCAGCAGAAGTAGCCTGTACCCACTGGGTCATCACATTCTTCCAGACAGCCTATTTTAAGTGACTCCAGCAAAGAATGGTGAGACATCAAAGAGTCAAAGAAATTGGGTGGGCAAAGGAAGGAGATCTTGGGGACAAAGGGACTCATAGGAGAAAGGAGAGCAAACCCTTAAAGGGGTTGGCTGGAAAACCTGGTCGGTGTGCTTCCATTAAGGACTGTAGTTTATAGCCTTGGCTCCGCTAATTTTCCAACTATTTGGGAAGTGTCAACCTCTGAACCTTGTGTCAACTTCCTTATCCTTCAAATTGGGGCTAGAAACCATTGATTTGCAGTCTTTCATCAGGGCTAAATAAGATAATTTATGTGACACTCTTGGTGCCCTTAACAATCCCAAAAGTCAACAAATGTCAGAAATACCCCTACGTATGATTACATCTGAAGCTGAGAAAATTGTAGGAGGTGTAATTATAGCCTTCTAGAATGTGAAGAGGGTTTGGAAAGAAAGATGATAACTGTTTTCCCTGTTCACAGAGGAGATAACCAAAAAAAAAAACAAAACTGGATTTAAACTAATAAGATAGCAGCAATGGCTTTGGAAGCCATCTTCGAGGGCAGCCGTTAGAAGACAGACGGTTATCTCTTGGGCACCTTTTAGCAGAAGCCTATCTAAGGCCAGAGTTAGCTCTTTCTAGTACTATGATGATAGGATTCTGTGAATACATAAGTTGCTATTTGCCAATAAAAACTTCCTCCTGTGTGGCCCTTTTTATCCAGTAATGATTTCCTGTTCCACTCTGGCTGCTGAATGTTTCCAAAATGTAATCAGTGTGTAGGCTCCTAAGTCAAATTGCAAGCTTTAGCCCGGGTGCCTAATGCTCTGGTCGTGCGCAGCAGGGTTTTTAAGCCAGCCAACATTTAAGGAATCTTAGGTTTTTAACCTCAGCTGGAGTTTGGCTGGAACCTCTTCCCTCTGCAAAGCCCCAGGAGCAGGAAGCAAGAATCCTCTTCCCCAGCCCCTGTATGCTAATCAGAATCAATCTGAATTTTGGGGCCCCTGCTCAACCCCTTCCTCTCTTTAAAATCTACACCAAGAGTATCGCCCCTTTGCTGTCTGTTTTGTTCTGTAAGAGGGTCTCAACCTGTAACCCAGGCTGGGGTGGAACTCATCATGCAGCAATGTAGACCAGGCTGGCCTCAAATTCACTGTAATCCTCCTTCCTAAACATCCCAAATTCTGGGACTATAGACCACTGTGCCTTGCTCAGTCTTGGCCCTAGAGTACTAGAAATTCAATTCGGGACAGGGCAAACCGACATCAGCTAAACTGAGGCAAGGGAGGGAGGGAGGATCAGGTCCTCCTTCAGCTAATTTGCCTGAAGCCTAAGCCTTCTGGGTTTGATTCCTCGACCAGTCTCTAAACCTGGCCTGGCAGGCTAATGACAGCCTCCCGTGCCTGTGTCTTTCATATCCGGATCTTGTTTATCTCGATCCTAACTGCCGGGCTCTGGTAGAAAATGGGATACTCTCTCAGTTTGGCTCCCCCTGGAATTCCCAATCTTGGTTGGACCTTGCTGTCATGACAAAAAAAAANGGCTCCAAGCGGGTATTTTGCAAATGTGGCCCCTCCATTGAGAATGTGTGCTCCTTACACTG
The DNA here is from genome assembly GCA_001685075.1 of Bramus lutescens. Lineage (NCBI taxonomy): Eukaryota > Metazoa > Chordata > Mammalia > Rodentia > Cricetidae > Bramus > Bramus lutescens. The sequence continues at coordinate 500,580 of LOEQ01002176.1, read as the reverse complement.
AATCCTGCAGGCGCATGGTGTACAGCAGCGCAGTAGGGCTGGAAGAGGGGCCGAGCTGCTTTACCCTAGGTGGAACCAGCATTGTCCTCTCTAGGCAGAATATCCTTTCTCTGCTCACGTGTTTAACCCCGTCTTGTCAGGCATGAATCCACACACCTGCGATCCCAGCACTTGGGATGCAAAGCCAGAAAGATCAAGCCAAGGTCATTTTTGAGACTGGTGAGTTTGAGGCCAGAGATCCGTGGGCCCCCTGTGTTAAAGGGACAAACAAACAAACAAACAAATAAATAAATAAATAAACGAATGGATGAATGAATAAATGAACGAATAAATAAATAAATGAGTAAATAAATAAGTAAATAAATAAATAAATAAAAAGACTTTGAGGTTGATGAGATGGCAGGTTAACTCCCTAGAGAACCAGCTCCATACATGAACTCCATACACGCACTGCCCTCTCACACAGATCACGCACAACGCACACTCATAATGATGGCCAGTATAACAAAAAAAGTTAAAATCATTTATCCCGGCATAATGACAAACACCTGCATCTCAGTGCTCAAGGAGCTGAGGCAGAAGGACCACGTGTTCTAGGCTAGCCTGAGCTCTGTAGTAAGACTTGTCTGGGGAAAAAATAATTAATAAAAATATCAAGTTTAAATGATAGATTAGGATTTCTAACGCTCAGTCCGGGGCCTAACAGGCACCATCTCTGTTGGCCAAAAAAGCACGCAGCAGAAAATCAACACTCATGCTGGTTGATGCTAATCTCACCTTGGGTTGCTGTAGGATGAGCTACACCCCAGCACACAGTAAGAGCTCACCAAGAGACCCCGTGCTCACTCTTCTGTCCATCTCGACCACAAGCCTTCTGGAGAGATTCGCACTCCCTCTGGATTAGTGGATCCGACTCCAGCCAGGCTCCTGGCTCACGTTCTCATTCCTGTTTCCATGATCGCCACATCTAGTTGCTAAAAAATGATTCCACAGTACAGCTGTTATTATGTCCCTCGGTACTTAAGGCTTAATAATAATGATTTTTAAGTGAATTAAATTAAATCTAAACTCCTCTGCCTGCTTATACAAGTCCCTATACTGTGGGAATTTCTTTTTCCCTCCCAGGGTCACCAAAACTCCACTCTTCCTGCTGAGCCTCACCCACTTCACATCCTAACACAAGCGCATGGCCCTTTGGCCAGTGTTCCTGCAGGAAACATTAGCCTGACGGTCACCTTCTGATGAAGCTTTCAGAACACTTGTCGGGACCCACAATCATCACTACCTTCCTTCCGTGGCCTGGGGTCTGAGCACAGTTTACCTCTAATTAAACGCTGCCTTCCATCCTTTGTTCATTGGCTCCTGGGTCTGAGTTTCATCATCTCAAATAGGTTGTAAATAACTTGAAGGTAGGGGACCACATGCTACACTTTCCTCCTTAGTAACGCTAGACATGCCTCTGACATAGGCACTTAACATCATCTTCGTCCTGTAGCTGAAAATCTAAGCAGATTGCCAAAGAAAGATCACAGTACGTGTATATAATGGGTACACCCCAGTAACCCACACTTGGAATATGTACAGTTCAATTGAACCTAACTGACCTGTTGTCTAAATATCCCAAGCATTACCCAGCCTCCAATGAATAGGTCAGGGGATTGAAAACACTGTTTCTGAGTTACCTTGGAACCTGTTCTGGGACTGAGGGGGTTAGAAACATTTTCGACATTCCTAATCCCTGAGACTCAATTAGAAGTAGTGATAAGGGATACAGGCCTGCTGGTTTCTCCCGGATCTCTGCGGAGAGCTGGTCTTTTGGTCTTGTGAAGTTTATGCAAATGATGAAAGAAGCCAGTAGGAGATTTAATTACTCTCCCTTGAAAACCCAAAGCCAGCCACCACCACACAGTAACCCTCTGTAAAGTTACAATCCCAGTGCTCAAGTACTTTGGAATCTTTGGATGAAAGGAAACCTACGTGTCCAAGACACTATTATTACTGTCATAAATAATGGTGCTTTGGGTTTTATCAAAGGAGCCCAGAGAGGTTCACAAACATTAACTAATTAGTCCTTTAAACTGTACAGAAAACCCACCACCCTGTGAAGTTGGTGGACTCAGAGACACTATTATCCCCATTATGTGGCCAGGGAGACTGAGACAAATGAATTCATTGATTTATCTGAAGTCACATGTCAGAGTCAAAAATGGAAGCCATGTCCCCTGACACCTGCTTTGAAGGGGCCACACTTTCTCTTGCCTTTTGTGGTGTGTTAAGACCAAAGGAAAGGGTTGATTTCCCAAAAATCTTGGGAAAGTCAATGACATCTAACCTTTCGGTAATTGTCAAGTAATGGAGAAAGCAGACCAGGAGAAAACAACAGCTTGAAGGAGAGCTGTGTGGGAAGCATCGCTTCAGAAACATGGCTTTCATCAAAACTTTCCAGCGGCAACCAGGGACCCGGAGGAATCTGATATTTAATCATTGCTGTTCTGATGGTTTGAAACAAAGAGCTATAATCCACCAAGTTTTAAACAGAAACCAGTCTAACAAGTTCTATACTTTATTTCTGAACTCTGTTTCCTTATTTTTCCATGTTCTCAGGAATCTTTTAAGCATTTATCCAGGTGACGAAAATGTCACATGGAAGATATAAATATTACTCTTCGGATATTTTGCATTCTTTCTGATTCAAGCTTGTAGCTTAATATTAATATAATTCAAGAAAATGACAAGGAGCTGTCTCCAAGGAAACAGGTAGGAGAGGGGGAGAGAGCTAGGAGCCTGGGAGTTGATTAATAATTAGGCTCCACCACCTTGTCGCGATCCGCACCATCCATTCCTCAACAGATGAAAGGTTCAGGGCACACACACAACAGCCTGTAAGAATCTTGGCCAGTTGCATCCTCAGGATACAGAAGTCATCATCCCTTGTACTCCTGCCACAGCTCCTTAATTTCAGAACTGTATCGCTGGGTTGTTTGCCCTTTGTGTATAAGATGGTACAATTCGGGCCCACCGAGGAGGCTCAACAGGTCCTGCTAAGCACACCTGATGATCTGAATTCTACTTCCAGAACCCATGAAAGGTAGAATGACAGAAGCAACTTCACAAGGTTGTCCTCTGAATTCCACGTGTGTGCAATACCAAGCACATGCATGCATTTCAGTGTGCACACATATCATATACAAACATACATACACATACAATAATAATAATGATAATTTCTTTTTAATTTGAGATAATATCATTCTATATAAAAGCCAGGCATGGTGATCCTTGCATTTCAGAGGCTGAGGCAAAAAAAGATCATTTTACATAAAAATTCCCTCTCAGAAATCAAGGTCTTTTGAAATGTCCTTACACAGCACCAGACACCTTTTGGAAGCTGAAGGGTTACACAACAGAATTCTGTAGTAACATTGTTCAGCTTCCTTCCAAATCATTTCAGTCATTAGTTCTTACTTACTCATTGTGACGACATTTTCTGTGCACCTTGCGATACCTGTGTACTCGTGAAGACAAATTAATGAAACAAAATGATTACCAGATCTGGCGAAGGAGCCCTCATGGGCCTGTATGTCAAAAACTAGATTGACAAAGAAGCTTTGAACCCTGTCGCTCACTTGCCCATCAGAGAACCATGGGTAATTTACTCTACTGTGCTTAATGTTTTCTTATAAAGAAAAAAAATCTAAACAGTCTTTACGCCAGCAGGAAAAATGTCAGGCATTTGTGAGGCGAAATTATACCACTCTGCTCGCTTGAGAGCCTTTATAAAATGGAGGCTTTATGCAAAACCAAAACAAAATAGAAAGAAGAACACACACACACACACACACACACACACACAAAATCCTGATGAGTCAGTCCCATAAGCAGCTTCATCAGAGGGCTTCACAATAATCCTCCCAGGAGCTCTTCTCTGGGCAACACCCAGAAAGCAGCCGCTTTCAGCTTCCCAAACACATTTCCATCCACACATGGATACTTCTAGCATGCAATACAGTCTTCTCTCTGCAGAATCAAATTTAAAGAAATGACAACATTTTATTTTGGAAATAAATTTTTTGTTACTATGGAGTTATCTGCACCGAGTTTCACTCTGGGCTGATAAAAGAAGGGGGGAAGTAACCTATCAGGATTTAAGCCTTTCTTCAAACCAAGCAACCTGTTCAACAGCTTCTTAATGTGCCTATCAATCATCTGGTGATAAGAAGGGTTTGCATTCAGAATAGCTGGTTGCTAAAATAAATATAAGTTACTATAACTAATTCAATCAACAATGGGACCTCAGAGGTCAGCAAAGGAATAATCAAACAGCAAGTATGAATAGGTTGTAATTTTTCTGAATAACAAATGTTCCTCTTGTCATACGGTGTTAAGAGCTGCTTGAACCCTCAGGTACATTTAGAATGTATATATTTACATAGGAAAGGTCTCTGTGTGCACACCCAATCAGAAACCCACGAGTCAAACATTAGTGGTCCATTCAGAAAACATATCTCTCTAGGGCATTTATTTTTACTGTGACACTGCCACAATTCATAGAATCCAATAGAAATCAAATAAAATCACAACCTCCCTGTTTAAACCCAATCGTAACAAGACCACTTCAGAGTATTTCCTAAACCGGTTGATATGTTCAAACTGGGCAGTTTCATGGTTTCCCAATTTAAGTCATTCTGTTTACCTCAGAGGGGAAGGAAGGTATTGAACCCTGAGCTGCTTGACCTATGAAGACGAAGTGGGACAGCATAGTCTTCTGTAACCCTCCTCACATTCACAGTCTGACCAACATGGAAGATGGAACTTTGTGCTGTTTCTGAGTCTTTTTCGCTACCGCTCTTTTGTCTCGCTTGTATCAGTGGATACGTGAAGAGAGACTGAAAGAGTAAACGGGGTTCAGAATGAAGCAGAACAAGCAGGGTGAAATCAGTAGAGAAGACAGAGGAAATAACCGTGGAAACACACACACACACACACACACACACACACCTGCGTTAGGGAGGCATCCAGGAATGTGGGCCAAAAGTGAGTTAAATGTCTTTCTTTAGACACAGTTTCATTGCTAGACCATCTTCTAAAGCCCTTAAATGACGGATTGCCTTAGCCTTTCCTTGATCATAATTTTCGAGGAACTTGAGAATTGAATAAAAAATGAGCGCCATGAACCAGGGAACAACCAGCAGTGGCTGGCATCATGTATTAGTGACGGGGGCCAATAGGTCATTGTGGGTTCCTACAGAGAAATGCAGAAGGGCAAAGATCGTGCCAGGAGGCGAACATTTCAGGATGGTTGGCACTGCGATTTCTGAAGGATAGGGAGCTGAAAAATCTTGCCTCGTGGCATTTATGAAGGAAGCAGCTGACACAAGATGGCTGTTAAACACCTTGCTATGAAAGCAGAAACGTCACTCGACATCCAGGATCTTCTCTGGAAATTAGATTTTAACGGGTTTTTGATTGTCACCTTTCTTCTTGTTGCTTTATTTCTCACTCCTTGGAGGGATTCATTTTCAAAAAGATTTGCTTAAGCTTCCCCCACAGAATCCAACTTGCAAATACACGTGCAGGTGAATTTTCAGTATGTACAGTCGCCTCACCCGCACTGTCGTTTGCATGCAGAGAGTCCTAGCTCACCAGGCTGCCCAGGCCAAGCCACCTACACTCCAGGGTCCCACTCACTCATTCCAGAAGCCATCTTCAGCTACGTCAGCTGAAACCCCATGTATCCTGTATCCTCCTGTAATCTAAGTCTGGAGTCTGAATTCTAATAACTGTGAATTTGGATATTAATTTACCAGAGAAAATCTGTTCAGAAGATATTTTCCTGGATATATATATATATTATATCCATTTATATATGTGTGTATGTATATGTATGTACACATACACATATATGTATATATATTTAGAAATAGCTTTGGATTACTGAATTGCTTTTTAAAATTCCTTTCTACAAGACATCAAAATTATTTATTTGATTTTGCATATTGAGACCTGGTTGTCGTCAGTCAAGAAGAACTTTCTGAATGCCTAGTACATGCCTAGCTTTGACTGGAAACAGAAAAAAACGAGAAAGGAAGACTGATATCACAGAAGTCTCAGTTATAAAATAGCTACAAATAGTTGAATCTGCCCAGATGCAACCTGATTGTTAAAGATGAGAAACTGTAGGCCTGGGCTTGATGGTCAAGCCTGTAATCCCAGCACTCTCCAGAGACTCTGAAGTTTAAGTCCAGCCTCAGCTACAGAAGGAGCTAAGGCTAGCTCAAACTTGGGAGACCTTGTTTCACATACACCCACCCCTCACCACACACATGCTCTAAGTGCTGAGATCCCAATAAAGTTCTGTGTCTAAACTAAAGGAAGAGAACGCACATGGAGCTTAATAAAAAGCTTCGAAGAATGGCTTAGAATTCTGCGGCAATAAGCATCTTCTTGAGGAAAACGGCACCATTGTTAACACTGCGTTTGAAGCTACCTGTGGAATCTGCATTCCATTGAACTGAAATAGGATTTTAAGCATTGGATATCCTTCAGGTGAGCTTTATTATGGAGGACCTAAAACTTACTGCACTTTCAATTGATTTAGCTGTTATTCACAGACTGTGAGAAGTTTAGTATCTCCGGCTTCCTGCAGTGGCGCCATTGCCTACAGCACTTCCTGTAACACCCC
>LOEQ01002176.1:481642-493579 GCA_001685075.1 Bramus lutescens | reverse complement strand
GCTCCTAATAGCATGCCTGGTTTCTTACTTGGGTTCTGGGAGAAGAGTCTTCATGTTGTCCAGTATGCACCTTGCCAACTGAGCCATCTCTCCAGCCAATTAAAAAAAATGTAAGAAATCTGAACAGATTTCATCTTAGCCCCAGGGGTGTTTATCCCTATGTATTTTGTTTTGTTTTGGAGACAAGATCTCACTGTGCATCCTTAGGTGGCCTGGAAATCGCTTTGTAGACCAGACTGGCCTGGAACTTGGAGTGATCTTCCTGCCTCTGTCTCCCAAGTGCTGGGATTCTAGGCATGAGTCACCCACCCTCCTGGCTAGCCTGTTGGTCCTGTTTTGCCTCTTGTAAGCAATTCTTTTCCATTATTTTTTTATGTGCATTGATGTGCCACAGAGCACATATGGAGGTCAGAGAACAACCTTGTGCTGTGGGTTCTTTCCTTCCCCTTTGACCTAGTGTCAGCGAGCCAGGCAGGCAGTCCTCTCAGAAAGCCCCTTTACCAAAAGAGCAATTTCCCCAGCAGTTAAGTTTTACTTTTAACTTTATATGCACAATTATATGGAACCCATCATAACTCAGTAAATCGATATAGCCCATCATGATCAAAATAAAGTAATTTGTGTTTCCCTTTCCCTAGATAATTATAAAGTACTTTTGATGTGTTGTACTAACTATACATACTTATTCATCAAGTCAGCTCACAGAAGGCTTTTCTCCTTCAACATAAAACTTGTGTTTCTTTTTCGGGGAGGTTAACATAGGATCTCATAGTAGTCCGGATCGGTCTTGAACGTACTGTAGAGTTGAGGATGACTTGGGACTGCCGATCCTCCTGCCTCCGCTCCCTAAGTGCTAGGATTACTGTCACGTGTACCACACCCAGCTTCTCTCTATTACATCCTTCACTATAGCAACTTGAAAACATCTGCTTGATACTAGCAGCAGCGCTCAAAAAGAACTGGATGCGACTGGCTTTCTGCTTAGCTCTTGTATTTTCAGTTAACACTTATATCTTGAACTATTAAAAAAAAAAAAGAGGGCCTGTGAGTTGGCTCAGCAGGTAAAGCTCTTGCTGACACCCAAGTTAGGGCCCCATCCCCACTTGGTAGTAGGAAATGAACCAATCCCTGCAAGTTGCCCTTTGGCAACTTCCATTTGGGCACCGTGGCACATGCACTCTGCTCCCCAGGCCCCCGCCGAAGTAAAAAACCCATGAATGGATGAATGAATGTAATTTAAAAATTTAAGTTCCAAAAAGTGTAAGGTCTCCACAAACCCTTGGGTCATTATAAACGAATGTCACCGGTGCTAGCATATTTCAACACATTGTGAAGTTACTCTTGGGGCCTCCTTGTATTGTTAGATTTATCATGCTCCATTGTAAAGTGTATCTGGCCCTGCCACTAGATTGAGGCCTTGTGAGTGCTGGACAGTGCTGGCTTCAGATCAGGCTTCCAAAAGGATGACTCATAGCTGTCCAAGGAGTAATGAGCCCCTCTTGTTTCTGGGCAGTGTGCTGTGTGGCTCTCGCGCACCTGCCTTCCCCAACTCCGTATGCATTCTGATGTCTATCCACTTTTCCATGGTGGGCCCCCACGTGTGCCCCCCCTTCAGCCTTCTCTCTCTCCCTCAGGTATCTCATGGGGACATGTGACCTTTACTGGCCATTCTGAGCAATGCTGATCTTGATATCCTTGCTTACCCTCTGGTTGTTGAAGATAGTCCTCGACTGTTTCTTGTCCCTTGGAATGACCTCTGAGGCTGATAGCAATTCCAAGACTGTAAGATAAAGGAATTCAAATTGGAAATTCTTGCTTTTGATAGAAATGATAGAGCAGACTCTAGACTACTGGAGTCAATCTGTGAGGAAGCCCCCAGAAGCTCTAGATAGGAGAGAAAATGCGTAGATAAGGCTGAAGGACGGAGTTGGGCAAAGCACGTGATCTTTCTCCCAGTTTTCACCAGAATTTACAGTGAAGGGGTTATATCAAGAGATTTGACTAAAACACTTGTGAATTCCAAATTCCTAAGGCCTTTGAAGCCCTCATGGAGCTCCTACATGTCCCGAAATTTGAACCAGGTCAGATGGAATTAAGCCAGGAATACAGTGGATAGATGTCTCCCTGGGTTCCCTGGGACTCACCAGATTTAAGATACAGGACCTAGATAGACATGGATTTTTTTTTTTTGAGATAGGGTCTCATATGGCTTTGAACTAGCAGCCAACAACTTGCTTTAGACTCAACACAACTTATTTTAAAAGCCAAGCTCCAGTTGTCCTTGGTGATGGAGTCTACCAGCTGAGTTAAGCTTTCTGAAATCAGGTCATTTGAAATGAGGCCACACAAGAGCTCAAGATCAGCCTGGAACACTTAGAGTCTGTCTGAAACACAGTGTAAGACTGCCCTGTTCTGAGGATCCTGTCACACACAGGCCTGAAACAACTTAACAGCTTTAACTTTTAGCCTAGCTAAGGTGGTTTGTAATAGGTGCTCAGAAGCACAAATGAGGGGAATGTAGGGAATTAAATTTAGCTGGGAGCCAGGCTTGTTGGCTCATGCCTGTAAGCTCAGCTCTGGAAGGTGGAGGCAGGGGATCAGGAGTTCAAGACCATCCTTAGCTACGTAGCAAGGACTGCATTGATGAGACCCTGTCATGGAATAAAACCAACCAGTCGAAAAAAAAAAAAACTAACTCAGGTGGGAAAAACTAAACTTAGGTTAAATTAAATCTGATTTTAAAGGATGTTCAGTGGTATCTTTTGGTGAAATAAGTGAAATCATCCGAATTTTAAGCACCAGAAAGAGATGCTTCAGGGTTTCGTCATTGTTGTTTTCTGAATGGGGACAGAGAGGTGGGTTTGAAGAACATGGATGTAATTACAGACTGACCTTGAACTGAGCACTGCAAAACTGAGAGGCAGGCACTTTCTGCACTTAGCCATAGTACCTATCCATCGGCTGACCTCTGTTCCAGGCCCATTGGTTCAAGGCTCACTGTGTCTCATCCCTTTGGAGAAAGAGCATCCTGAACTTCTCTGCTAGCAGTTAGGAACAATGGGATGCTTCTGTTGCTTGTTTTATTTTGATTTTTGTTTTTGTTTTTATAGAAGACCACCAAGAGCTGAGAACCTTGGATTTTGTTTGTTTTTCAAGACAGGGTTTCCTAATAGCTAAGGAGTCAGTCATGGAACTCACTCTGTAGACCAAGCTAGCCTTGAACTCACAGAGATTCACCTGCCTGGGATTAAAGGCGTGAATCACCATGGCCTGACTGAACCTTGGAATTTTGTTTGTTTGTTTGTTTGTTTGTTTGTTTTTCAAGACAGAGTTTCTCTTTGTAACAGCATAGCTGTCCTGGAACTAGCTCTTGTAGACCAGTCTGGCCTAGAACTCACAGAGATCCACCTGCCTCTGCCTCTCAAATGCTGGGATTAAAGGAGTGTGCCACCACCGCCTGGCTGAACCTTGGACTTTTTAATTTAAACTCTAGGTTTCCTGGGGGGGGGCTGGGAGAGGGCCTGACAAATAGAGTAAAACCTAATAATTTCTCTAGCATAGCCCAATTTAGGTCTTCATGACCATTCTTCATGTTTTTATAGCACCTCCTCGGAACCCTAAATCTGGCCCTTCCTCCAGACTTTAACCCGGAACCCAAGAGTAGTTGCTCATGTTCAAAAATATTCCATGGCTCCTTAGTACAGACTGTAGAAACGACTGATTTACACAAACTTGGTGTCTAGATTCCTTTTAGGATGTGAGCGCATCATGACTTGCCAAGTGTCCCAGCATCCCTTTCTGCACTTATTTCCTTACTTAAGAGATATTTAGGGGCCTGGGAATGTAGTGTGTAGAATGTTTGCTTAGCACACCCAGGGCCATGGGTTTGAATCCCATGGCCACAGAAACTTTTTAAAAAGATATTCTTTGGGTTCTTGCAATGCAATGAGCCTTGAGAACACAGGGAAATAAGACAGAGCTCCTGCCTTCAAAAAGATAAAAATTTTCCTAAGAAATGAAAAATGGCATCTGAGTATCATAACCACAATAGCACAAGATCTTGTGAGTACAATCATGTACTCCAGTATTAGGCAGGTGAAGAAGGACCAAGCATGTCTGGGGTTGGGGGTGAAGACTACCTAGAACGTCCTCAGCAGAAGTGGCTTTAGAGCTAAAACTAAAGAGTGAGATGGAGTTCTCCAACTAGGCAAAAGAGAAGGAAAACCATGTGTGAGGACCTACTGAGGGTTCCCCTCTTACCGCAGGAGCAGGAGCCATCTATTTTCTGATCGATGAAGTGAGGCCCTTAAGATCTATTTGTGCAAGAGCTTTGTGACGGCCAAGTGAATCAAGAAAGACAAGGCCCCCAGCAGGTAGCTCTGATGGGTACAGTAAGTGGGAACCACAGCTACCGCAGCAGCAGTAATTCCTAATAAAGCCTTCAGACCTGCTCCCTTAGATTCCAGCACATCCCTTGGCACAGTGCTTCTGTCAAAACCAGAACTCAGTTTCTATTTGATGAGCAGCTAACAACGTCTGACGCTCTGGGACCGTTTCTAGGGCCGTTGAGCTCCATTCTCAGGACTTAAGGTGACTGACTTCTTTGAAATGTCCCAGTGATCCTGAAAGAAGAATACTGCTCCTTGGTGTCTTTGCTGTGTGGTAAGGTGTTGCTTACCTCCTTACCTCTGTCAATTGATCAGCAGGCAGGGGAAGGCAATGACTTACAACTCACAATGCAGGATGATTTATTTACCCATGGTTTGATCAGACCAGGACCAGTGCTGTACAATGGAATCACTGGACAGAAATACCTACATTCTACACATATTTGTCTGAACATGTCATCACTGCTTCAAATTCTGTTAAAGAATCCTTCAATGAGTTATCGAATAACTATCCTGTGTAAGGCGCAAACACAAACTGAAGGCTAAACCAAGTTATTTCCACTTGCTTTGACACCTTAGTGTCCCCACAATTCTTACCATGTCACTTCTTGGCCTTCCCAGTTAGGTAAGTTCTTAATAAGTAGATTTAAGCACTAGCCCACATTAACAGAAATTAATAGAAAGAAGGGACTGAGCCCCAAATGTTCAGGACAGAAATGACACTGAATGAATCCATACATAAGCAAGACTTTGGGGAATTTGAGTCCAGTAAACTGTGAAGGCTCCTGAGACAGACAGACGTTGCGTTTCACTACGTAGCCCAGTGTAGCCTTCCATTCCCTCTGCAAACAAGGGTGACCTTGAATTTCTAATTCTCTTGCTGCCACCACCTAAGGCTGATTACAGGGACATGCCACTTGGGGGAAGTAAAAATGAAAACAAAACAAACAAAAAAAAAACCAACAACAACAAAAAAGTGACTTAGACCAAGAGTTCTCAGTGACAGTCCAGTTGCTAGCCTCTAGTGGGCCAAGGCCAAGGATGCTGCCAAAGATCATACAACACAGAGACAAGGCCCAACAAACAACTCTCCGGTCCAGCAGATGAAGAATGCCAAGGTGGTGGGATCCCATATACATAACAGTGGCTTGCTGACTTCTGAGTGGAACTCATGTACTTGACTGTGCAATTGCCTGGGAAGAGTATGGGAGAGTGGAGAAGAACAGGAGTTACCTGGGAAGAGAGGGTATGGGAGAGTGGAGAAGGACAGGACATCTACGAGACTGGACATCTACATGTCACCAGGTTGGCTCACTCTTCAGGTCACCCAAGAGGCCTCCTCACTCTGAAGCTATGCTGGTGTGGGGTGGATTAGAAACACATTCCTCCCAAGTGTTTAGTCTTCCACTCCAGTGGTTGAGTTGCTATGGCTAAATTGTGTTTTAAAAGTCTAAATTCCAGGTACCTCAGGATGTATTTGGAGACCGTCTATATGTATATGTATGTATATACATACATACACGCGCACACACACACACACACACACACACATATATATATATAGCTCAGGCTAGCCTCCAAGTGATGATCCTCCAGTCTTCATAGCTGAGCCTCCCACGCATTGAGGTCATAGGCATGCATCACCACATATAGCCTTAGTGCTAGGGCATTTATTTATTTACTTACTTATTTGTTTGTTTATTTATTTATTTATTTTAGAGAAAGGCTCTCCTCTATTTCAGGTCTGCCACAAACTTGGTACATTTTCAAGTACAGTGCTGAACTCCTAACCCTCCTGCCTCTACCTCTAGAGTGTTGAGAGTACAGACACGGTTTATATGGTGCAGGAAAGGCTGCAGATGGAACTGGGGACAGGGGGTACCTAACATGAGCAAGTGCAGAACCTTATGGATTCCACAGTCCCACATTAAAGAGACAGAGGCTTCCGTCACAGACATGCAATGAAAACGATGTGCATGCGACTACAGGTGTCAAGAGACAATACCTTTAGTATGCAGAACCATGAGGCAGCCAGCCCCTCTTCCTTGACACCCGGTGAAGACAGCCCTGGCCTAGACCTACCGTCTAGACATACTCAGTCAGAAACCACTGCAGAGTTCAGGAATTCTGAGTTTCTCGGATTCTGCTTTCAGCCGTACATTCTCTACCTTTTATCTCCCTATGTTCCTGAGGTTAACACCAACATCGTGAGACAGCTCAGGAGGCCTACAGTGGTCTCTGACCTTGAGACCGACCAGAGGTATCCCATCCTCAATCACACCATCCGATCCTCCTCTCCCCAGTCTTCAGGTGGTGAAGGAAGACATTATCAATAGCTGCCTTAATCAATTCTATTGCCTCCCCCCTACCCCATCCTAGACCTGGGTTTCTCACTAGCTGTGGCTAGCCATCTAGAGTCAATGGCAGCTTTCCAAATCCATTCATCAAAATCAAAAGGTTTATTGATTGGGAGGGAGGAAAAAACCCTACAAAGTACATATGTGATAACGGAGTTACATCTGAGCCCTGAAGAACTCAGGTGAAATAGACTTTTTTTCTTAAGCAATGTCTTTTTTTCTTGTTTGAGTTATTGTTCTTATTTCTTCGTTTTAAATGTTGTTTGTTTGCTTTGTTTATATGTATTCGCACATGGAGGTGAGCTAGGAGGAAATCCAGTGGCAATCAGCTCTCTCCTTCTACCAAGTGGGGCCTAAGGATTGAACTCAGGTTGCCAGGTGGTGGCAAGTGCCTTCACCTGGTGAGTCCTCTTGTTGGCCCCTTGGTTTTGTTTTTCGTGACAAGGCCTCATACTATGGCCTAGGCTGGCCTTGCACTAAAAGTGATCCTCCTGTCTCACCCTCTCCAGTGCTAGGATTACAGCGGTGCAGCAGAACTCCTGGCCAAAGAATATCGCAAGTGAGCAAAAGGTTTGAATAGATTTTTTTTTTTTTTATCAACAATGGTGGCTAAAAAGCAGCTGGCAGGAGTCCACCGTTTCTCAGTAGAGAAGGGCACAGCGAGCCCACGGAGATCCCGCTTCTAGCCTAGCAGAATGACTGCAAACAGGAAGACTGACTGGTCACGTGTTGACTCCCCTGCAGAATAAGTGGAATTGAGGCAGCCGTCTTATTCCTTGGTGTGAAACCAAGAGAAAAGGAAGCTCGCGTTGACATAAAAACTTGTATACAAGTGTTCACAAAAGCTTTGTGTCGCACAGCAAGAACATGGAACAAGCCAAACAAATGAAAGCTGTGGGGTAGGCATTTAATGGAGCCCAGGCAGCAGTCAGATGAATAAAGCTTGGGTCCATGCTGCATTTGTAGAAATTGGAAAAAAAATCGCTAATACTAAAAATGATTATAAGAAGCCGGAAGGAAAGAGCACAAATAGCGTGATGCCATTGACATCAGATCCTTTAAAAGGAAAACGAAATTATACTGAGAGAAAACAGCCTGCCTAGAAGTGGGGAAGGGACAGGATCTTCAAAGGCTACAATTCTGACAACTCCTTAGAGGCCTAAGGACACTTTTGGAGTGCTGGATGCATTCACTATCTTGATTATGGTGATGACTTCATTATCTTGACTATGGAGATGACAGACACAGAAGTTGAAATTCCACCCTGGGTGCCACATGCATGACCAGCAATGCTAGCATCCATCAAGTTCTATTCTCGTGGGAGCTTAATTATACCCACTTTTATTTTGTTTTGTTGAGACTATATCCCACTTTGGTTTGGTTTCGTTTCGTTGGATTTTGGTTTTTTAAGGCAGTGCTTCTCCGTGTATCAATCCTGACTGCCCTGGAATTTGCTTGGTAGAACGGGTTGGCCTCAAACTTACTGAGATCAAACTTACTGAGATCCACCTGCCTCTGCCTCCAAGTGCTGGGATCAAAGGCATGTGCCACCACTGCCCACTCTATATTCTACTTTTTAAAGACAGTGTTTCTCTCAGTAGCCCAACTGGCCTGGAACTCACTGTGTAAACCAGGGTGACCTCAAACTTGCTGCAACACTTCTGTGTCTGTCTCCGAAGTGCTGCGAGGGATTACAAGCTCGTACCTCCATGACTGCCTGCCATCTCCTCTTCCTCCTTCTCATTTGTTTTCTTTGAGACAAACTGTCATATGTGACCAGCTTCAAACTTGCACCTATCCTCCTGCCTCTGCCTCTGAAATGCTGGAATTATAGGCGTGCATGGTCTAGTCTCATGTTTCAGTGATGCTTTATGGTGCTGGAAACACTTGATCCTAGTGAAAACAAGAGTGGAAATCCTGTTTGTGCAGCAGGCAGAGTGGAACGATAGTCTTCTCGCACACTAATGTATTAACATGGAACTGCAATCATGTGTAGAATAATTTCACAGGCAGACCACGATCTTCCCAGGTCCCTCCTGGGCCTTCTTCTTGTGGAAAATGAGGGACAGCTGAAGTTTATTGGCTCTAATCTCAAACAGAAAATTCAGCTAATTGCTTAACCTTTCCAGTACTGATTGTCATCAAAGAGATCAGAATGTCTACTGTCGGGATGAACTCCCAAGTGGTATAAACAATTGTCCCATTGGGGTCCTACTCATTGAGAATAAACACGAGCTTATAGGTCAATTTCATAGGCAATTTTATGTTAACTCTTCTAATAGAAAAGGTTGCATACCCTTATTCCCTTCTATAAAATATTTAATATTCTATTGACAATATTTGTATTATAGAACTTTCTTTTTTTTTTTCAAAACTCTCACTACACAATATTTTAGAAATTTTGAGAACTGGTGTTTTATCCTAGAGAACTGAGAAGGTCTCAAGTCTTTTCTCTTTCTGGCTCCAGTCTCCCAACAGAAAAAGCACTTGTATAGAATAGAGGAAAAAGGCTAAACCCCTCCTGTGGCATGCCATTTGTGACAGTATACATGGTGGTGCTCAGGGGTAAGCCAGCACTCCGTGTCAGAGGCAGGAGCATCTGGAGCCTGAGGCCAGCCTAGGGCTACATAGCAAGATCCTGTGTCAAGACAGAAAAAAAATTAAGGAAAATACTTAATGACCTAGGAAGGTTATGATGACATATGTGGGGAACAAAACAGATTAAGAAGTGTGTCCCAGGTAGCAATGAATCTGCAAAAAATGCTTAGGGGTGGCAGAGCAGGGACGGGGGTTTCCTAGGGGAACCTGCCAAAGAGTAGCAGCTTGGCATCTGAGAACTAAGTGGTAGAACCATGAGTCTTTCTTTGCCTTGTTCAGCTTCACCGTATTTTGTACAGCATGTACATAATACCTCAGGGTGTAAAAAAAAGTACATATTGTAAACTTTCTTTGAGATAGAATAAATCTCAAATAAATGGCCAGACAAAACCTGAAACTCCTCAAGACCCCCTACCTCCACCTCCTTAGAAGCTCTGATCCTGGGTGTGCACCACCACACTGGGCTTCATTAGCTTTGCCCTAGAAAGGCAGAAGGATCCTGCAACTCTTACTACTGTAGTGGGTCCAAGAGGATCCCAAGTTCGATGCTAACCTGGGCAACTTAGTAGAACTAGGCTCAAAAAAGAGCCCCATCATGGTGGCACACACCATAATCTCAGTAGCCAAAAACCAGAGGCCACAGGATTGCTCAAAAAGCTCAAGGTCCCTCTGGACTACAAAACCAGTCAGGGCTACATAACAAGATACTGTCTCAAAATAATAATATAGTTTCTATATAGGCTGGAGGTGGAGCACTTGTCTGGCTTGTATGAGGCCCTGGATTTAATCATCACCTAGCTCACGCTGATTTAGAAATTTCTACATAAACTAGGCTGGCCTCAGACTCACAGAAACCCACCTGCCTCTGCTTTTCTGGGATTAAAGGCTTTTAATCCCTTTTTGGGGATTAAAGGCTTGTGCCACCACTCCTGGACTTGATAATTATCAAAACTAAATAAAGCAAGCAGGAAAAAAAGAAAAGAAAAGGAAAAAGAGCAAGCCAGGGATAGGAGCACTTGCCTGCAACTCAGCACCAAACAGCAAGAGGGTTATCACGTGTTCAAGGCCAGCCTGCGCTACACAGTAAGACCCAGGTCAGGGTACACTGCAGAGTGAAATCCCATCTCAGAAAACCTAAATAAGTGAACAATTCAATTACTGAAAAATAGAACAAAAGGCTTTTCCGTTCTTCCTCCTGAGACTGCATATGAAGGTGACAGTGGCACACGCCCGTGACCTCAGCTGCTCTGGAGGCAGAAAGTGGAGGCTCTCCAGGTGGATGCCGGCTTTGCAGATGTCATGAGCTTCTGTCACCAAATAGAATGGAATTCACAAAGGACTTGGGGTAGAGTTCCCTTACCTAGCAGCTGGGGGCCCAGAGCCGACGCCCAATGCTGCAGCAACAAGAAAAGTTTCAGTCATTCCTTGCAGTGTGGTAGTGCTTTTGACAAAAAATAATCCACGAAATCTGCTACCGGGCTTCCTCTTCTGGATCGAAAATGGCATTCAGAGCACACAGGCAAATCATAAATAATGAAGTAGCATTGGATAATGAGAACAGTAGAGTTTATAGTGAACAACTCAATCCGTCAGATTCCCACAATAACTAACATTTTACTTCAGGCTGTGTGCAAATGACTTAAACATAACATTTATAGGTGAAGGAAAATGTTCAGTTGTTTTTTTGCTGGGGTTTTTTTTTCTGCCAGAAAAAAAAATCTGGAGACAGAAAACATCTAATTTTAATGTAACGCTAAGTCCAAATGTAATGCTTAGTCCAAAGGCGGTACAGCTGTTTGGATTTGGTTGTTTAGCTCAGCTGTTTTATTCTGAGACGGGCACAGCTGCCTTTTGATGTCCTCTGCAATTCAAGACTCTATAGCAGGGCTAAAAGCAAGCAAGCCAGGGCCAGGCCTGCCAGGCTTTTGGTGACAATTCTGCTCAGCTTTATGTCTAAACATTGCTTGCGTGAGTTCTCCTCGTGGGCTTCGCCTCTCTCCAGAAGTCTGCCCTCAAGAGCAGTGTTGTGGGTGGAAGGATAAATCAGGGCTGGGTTTGAACCATTTCTGAGAACCTATTCAGACTTAAGATGACGTTTGATAATAAGGATTGCTTTTTCGAGACAGGGTCTCACTGTGTCATCCAATCTGCCCCAGACTCCTAAGTGTTAGGATTACAGGCATGTGTCACCATGTTCTGCTTAAGACATTGTTATTGGCTACAAATGTAGCTCAAGTGGTGGAGGGCCAGTCTAGCATGAATGAGGCTGGATAATTATCTAGTAATCAAAATCAAATAAAGAAAGCAGGAAAAAAAAAAGATTTAGCTAGGCGCAAAATCAGGTATTTTGGCACATATCTGCTATCCAAAGAGGAGTTCAAAGTTATTTTCAGCTACATAGCATTTGTGAGGCCAGCCTAGGCTACATGAAAGCTCATCTCTGAACAAAACAAAGAAATGAATAGTATTTTTACATGTGGAGGTAGTTCTGTGTCACACTGCAGAAGTGGCATTTTGATGTAGTGACTGTTAAAATGCTGTAATATCCCTGGCAGCAGTAGGCAGCGGGCCCACAGAGCAGCTAGTCCCAGGCA
>LOEQ01002176.1:461054-472217 GCA_001685075.1 Bramus lutescens | reverse complement strand
AAAAAGAAAAAAAGAAAGAAAAAATGCAATTACTATTTACTCCTGATAATAGTCTCTCAAAGTAACATGAGCTTAAGTCAGCATCTCCAACTGGCAAGGCTGAAGGTCCTGTGTGTTTGTTGTGTGTGTGTGTGGCACTTGAAAATGAATGAGTTACCCTTTTAGTTTTGTTTTCATACAGGACCTCACGTAGTTCAGGACATTTGTGAACTTTGTGGCAAAGGGTAACTTTGAACTACAGATCCTGCGGTCTCCAGAGTTGAGCTGCGGAAGTGTGCACCTTCATTGCCTGGTTGACGCAGGGCTGTGGCTTGAACCCGGGGTTTTGGGCACATTTGCTAGGCAATCTACTCTATCAACCAAGATAGACACCCAGCCTGAACTTCAATTCCTAAGTAACTCCTGCTACATCTTAAAGGCGGCTTGATCCAAAGGGTTGCGGGTTTTTTTCCTTTGCAGACAAGACTTCACTATGTCCTTGAATTCAGCCTTGAGAGAGTGGGATTACAGGCCAGTGCCTGATGTGCAAATAGGTCTCCGGGCTTTCTCTAAGTCTTTCCAGGATTCTAATGATCATTCTCTGCTATGGAAAGTAAAGAAGGCACCACAGAAATCTTTTAGGCACTTTTTATTTTCAAAAAAAAAATTGTCGTTAATATATAAACATCTCATTCTCTCAAAAAATTCTACAACTATACAGCTGTTTGCTCCGATATTTGCATAGGAAATGACCACAATACAAAAATAAGGGACAAAGAAGCAAAACAGCAGCCGATTTATGCTTTTGATGTAGGTGTGTCCACGTATAAACATCTTTAAGCCTCTTACAAAACTATTTACACCGTTTGTCACCTATTTACACATTGAAGCAACTTTTCTAACAAACAAAACTATAATTTATCAAGTTATGAAAATTGTTTTCTAAAAAAACTTACTATATTACCACAAAATAAATAATGATAAACAATATTTTAAAAACAAGAATTAAAATTTCAATTAAGACCGCTTTTGGCATTTTGCTTATGATTTCTGCCCTTTGGTTAACAGCATCAATGTCACATTCCTATGAGATTGCATATGGGTAAGCTTTCAACATATCACTGATATTAAAGGCAGACACCAAGTCAGTATTAACAGATTAACTACACAGCACTGTAATTTCAATAAAAATTACTGTGTCTCACTGGATATTACATGCAAAAATCCACATAAATTGTCATTTAACCAACAGTACTGCAGGAGCAAACATCCCAGTCAACATGAACTGCACCAGAGATTCAATGCTTTCACAAGTGCAAACAGAGTCTGAAGGTCAACAAGGACATGTGACAGCCACACCAGTCCTCACCCACTTCAATGATACTGTTTAAATTATGGTAAGACCTTTAATGTCTGTGTATTCTAACTATCTTTAAGCTCTTCAGTTTAAATTCACATAAAAAATCTTTCATATTTAAAATAAACAATCTTATTTTCAATCAGAGAGCGAAATTTGCATTTTACTCATTCGAATGATTATTCCCTCCCCAAAGCAATGGATTTGGTAACTTTTTTGAGAGGTATCTTAACCACAAATTCTACCTTTACATGTATTCATAGTTATTTTCAAAAGAAGTGTGATTCCCCCAAACAATCCTTAAAAACTTGCAATAAACCTATAAAGCTGATTTGCATATTTACAAAATTTTGAATAGCAAATATAGGCAACTCATATAAAAAAACAAAACACATTTGTTCAATGGCTATTTGTGAATTGCCAGGTACACTGTGTACCTCCGCCATGGAAATGATCTAATTTCGAAAAAAAAGAAAAAAGTCCATGTCAAGTAAAATCTTGACAATCTGTCCGGATGCCTGTCAACTGGTTTGTTTATACCAAACAATGTCACCAATGATAGCGTGTGCAGTCTGCATAGAAACAGCATACGCACCCCGTGCGCCCCCACCGGTTCCCCATGCTGAGATGTGGCTGCCTGTCTGGAGATGAAGTTTGCTGGAATAAAGCCAGCAGTGAGCATGACAGCAAGCTTCCAGGTTCTCTAACCAAACACTTTGGTATGAATACAATGTATTCCCTGTGGCCTCAAATATACAAAATATACATTTCCAGTTCTTTTGTTTTTTTCTTTTCCTTTTTATATATGAAGTTAGGTCTGCGGTTTAAAGGGTGGCAGAGCGGACTGCGAGGCGTCGGGCGGTCGGCGCAGCACTCAGTTCTGGTGTCGCTTCATGTGCAGCGCCAGGTGGTCGGAACGGGAGAAGCTGCGGTTGCACACTCCGCACTGGAACGGCTTGGCACCCGTGTGCTTCCTGTAGTGGCGGGTCAGCTCGTCCGACCGCGCAAACCTCCAGTCGCAGCCCTCCCAGGTGCACTTGTAGGGCTTCTCACCTGCGGCAAGGAAGAGACAAGGGGAGGTGAGGGTCTGCCGCAAGCCCAAGGGCAAAGCCCGCGCTGCCTCTGAACCCCCCTGAGAACTGAAAGGCGCTGCCCCTCAGAGCATCCTCAAGTCCTTCCATGGAGGTTGCCACCTGTAACTCAAGAAATGGACAATCTATGTCTTTCAAAAGCTGGAGAATCAGCTGGGCGTGGGTCACGTTACCTTTTGCAGCACTCAGTGCCAGCCTGGTCTACATAGCAAGTGGCAAGCAATCTAGCAATACATTACTGAGATGGAGGTGATGAGGGAGGCTGAAGAATAGAAATTTTAGGCAAATGCAAAATAAATCAGTGTCTCTATTTGGGGTAACCCTAAACCAATACATTCTTTTTTCTTTTTTTTTTCTTCAGTTTTTGAGACAGGGTTTCTCTGTAGCTAACCAATGCATTTTTAAAGTGTGTGTGCCTTTGGATGATGTCATCTTACAAATAAAGGTTCTCCGTGATCAAACAAAAATAATAACGTATGCCAGTGAGGGCGCCGGCTGCTCAGACCACGCCTTCACCACGAAGCTCATGTGCCACCGTTTGGTCTAACCCTGCTCCTGGGTTCTCAGTATAGAGCCCGGGAACCCACAGGCTGTGTCCTTTTTAGAAGTATTTCATAGGCTTCCAATTACTTAGGTGGGGATAACCTTGAGCTCCTGAAGCTTCTACCTCCACCTCCCAAGTGCTTGGACTACAGGAGTGTGCTAACACACTTATCTGTCTGTTGTCTTCATGTCCACACGAGCACACACCCTGACATGCTTTGTGCAGGCTGAAGCAAAACAGGCCAGAAAAGCTTTTTAAATTTCATTGCTTCAATTAAACATTTTTCCATTTGGTATTTAATAAATTCTTTAAGCAAATCAGAATCTGGTACTGATAAATTTGCACTGGTAAGTAGTCAGACCTTCTCTCTCTCTCCTCTCTCTCTCTCTCTCTCTCTCTCTCTCTCTCTCTCTCTGTATGTGCGTGTGTGTGTGTGTGGGGGTGGTTTTTCTATGCAGCCCTGGCTGTCCTGGAACTCGTTCTTTAGACCAAGCTGGCCTCAAACTCAGAAATCTCCCTGCCTCTGCCTCCCTAGTGCTAGGATTAAAGGGGTGCACCACCATCACCCGGTGGGTCAGACCACTTAGGTTTGTTGTTGTTTTGTTTTGAGTGCTGAGACTCGAACCTGTGTCCTTCAGCATGGCAGGCAAGGAAGGGCCACACTACTGAGCCCTTGTCTACACCCTAGCATTTGCTGGGACACATGTTTATTGAACTTGTGCCTCAAGTGTTCTTCCACTAAGGTTATCAAAATGTGTTCTACAAGGTGGCACACACCTTTAATCCCAGGACTCAGGAGGCAGAGGCGGGTGAGTTCCAGGTCAGCCTAGTCTACATAGTGAGTTCTGGGACAGCCCGGGCTATATATATAAAATGACCCTGTCTCAACCTTCACCCCAAATTTATCCCAGGAACAATTTGGTAATTGTTCAGGCGACAAAAACTTGTGGAATACAACAATTAAGACAAAAGGCCAGGCCTCGGGGAGCTCAGTTGACACCTAAAAACCTAGCCCAATTTCAGTTTTCTTTTTTCCCAGTCCTTTGCATACAGCTTGTATGATTCCTCAGGTTTTCCCAAATTCACCAGCCACTTAACTTCCAAAATTACTTCATATTTATAATACAATTTGAATTTGCTATTTTAGAATTGATCCCACTTAAGATAAAGTATCTTCCTATGCAAACCCCCAAATTCCAAGCCTTTGAACACTAACCCTGGTCAAGACTGACTTCGTTTATTATTTGTGTTATTGGCATTTTCATGGTTAATTTCCCCCCAACTTCTTCTGAAAGGGTTTTCGTCTGGCAGACCTGAGGCAGAAAGATTGCTAATAAAGACCAGCTTGGGCTGAAAGGGAAGAAACTTGGAGTAGTTCTGGCAGCAACTGCACAGCCCTTGTCTAACTTAGCGGTATCATCTTCCAGAAGCTACGACTGCTCAGGTGAATGTTAATGTTCACACTCTGCAGCTTCCATGGCACGTGGCCAAAGTACCCTTCACTGTCCCAACTGCTATTCTGACCCTAAAGTCGAGGGACAAAGAAGCGAAGGCCAGAATGGATGGCATGAAACTGGTCCCAAGGCATGGCACCTTTACTTAGAGGATATTCACCATCTTCTGCTGCCTCTGATGGAAGGCATACTCACAACCGACTCTCTTTTTGGTTCCCACTATTCCAGTTTTTAAAATGCCCATCTCAGCCAGGCCTGGTGGTAAATTCCTGTAACCCCAGTACTAGGGAGGCTGAGGCAGGGGAATTATGAGTTTGAAACTAGTCTAAACTACATACATGCTCTTTGAAAACTGTCAAGTCAAACACACATCTCCATTCTAGATTTCTCCTCCAACACAGGCGTGCACGCATGCGCGCGCGCACACACACGCACCTTTGGGATGGGTGAATTTAAAACTGTGTACTTTGCTCCCTCATAGTAAACTCAGTCTAGAAAGTTGCGCTAACACTCAAGCTTTTAAGCAACAGAAAAGTCATTTCTCTTCCCTTTACACTCTCTCACACAATGCTGGATTCACAGAGAGCACTCAACACTTGTGGTAACTGCAACTATCGGGTTCAGAGATGTGAATCAAACAGAAGAAAGAATTTCACATAGAAATGTCGAGTGAAAATAAATTCTTTCCTGTTATTTGGTGGGGGAGAGATCTAATTCTGATGTTTAAATCAAGGCAAAAAAAAAAAAAACTTCCTCAGGAGTCCCAGTTTAAGAAGGATCATTGAAGCCTTTTGAATTTAATAATTACACACAGAGAACTAAGTTTTCAGAGTTTACTTGAGAAGCAGGGGACACTGGACTCTTTTTGTTCACTGTTTTTACTGGCTGCAAGGCAATAAACTGCACCAATATTTTGTAAAGTTGACTTTACTGATTGGTTGACACACAGTAGCCATTAAAGTTCCTAAAACATTTGGGGTTTTGCTCTCAATTTATGGGCATCTATAGCCTATTCAGCCAAGAATACCACCAGTGTCTGGAAGGGCAGTTACCAGGGCCAAGGCTTATTATAAAAGCAAGGACAACTATCCCCCACTTGGGGCAGTTTCTATGGGATTTGTTCAAGTGTCAACACTGTTCAAGTAAAACATCATAGAGGAAGCTGGTACCCCATTTCTCGCCTGAGAGCAGACTTGAGCCTTTTTTCCTCAGCCAGAAACACTACGGTCAGTACTTCTGGGAAAGCAAACTGACTTCCTCCAAGCTATATTTCAACAGGATAGAGCTTTCAAAAGTAATTGGATTTCTAAAGAATCTCTTTCCAATACCACCAATTTGAAATACTTAGTTAAGCTCTTTCAGCATCCGCTGTATTTTTAAGCCCTCGGCTGCTAGTGTCAAACTGCAGAAAGGCAAAGCGAAAACAGTGGCAAGGCTATGTGGTGTGGAAACCTTTCTGCTTTATCTCCCAGTGTGCACTTTCTTCCCTGCCTTAAAGCTAGGAGGGATGGCTGAAGAATCCCTAACCTTTGAAAAATATGTCCAAGTTAAACACACACATGCCCCATGCTGATAAAGCTATTAGCATACTGTCTAAACCTTAGCAAAGGGCCTCCAGAAGTCTGCTCTAGAGCTAGGTAATTCTCTCCTTCAGCTCTCAAAGCAACTCCACAAGTTAGAAGCTGACCAATGGGCTCCACATTAAGAGCCCTGGCCTGCACTTTCTTTAATGCCCCACTTAAGTCTTCGTTAGCAAACACTGTTACACCCTTTCAATGATTCAAGAAATGAATACATACGTGTTCAAATTCACTCAGATTCTACACTTTCTCATGAGAATGGGATAGCTAATGGACTCAGAGGCCCTTAAAGCCTAGCCTGTGGGAGGCGCAGGGTACTCTGTAGCTAGACAGCCTCATCTTCTAGGGGAGTCTGAAGGTTGTTCCATCTCCAGATGTAACCTTAATGAGGGCTCAAGAACAACTTTTCAAAAACATCCTCCATAAGAATCTCTGATAAACAGATTTTAAAGATGACCTCTCTCCAGGCAGTGCTGGTACACGCCTTTAATCCCAGCACCCGAGGGACAGAGGCAGGCAAATCTGTGGGTTCAAGGCCAGCCTGGTCTACAAAGAGGAGTTCCAGGACAGCCAAGACCAGGGAAACCAAAGACTTTTGAACCTACAGTAGAAGGGGAGGTTTCTCTGCTCTGTTGAACAGATTCAACAGTCGCATACCAAGGTCCTTTACTAGAAAGTTCTGCAAAGACTGTAGTAACAAAGGAAATGAGGTGGCTCTAAGGTTTATTACAGTAAATTTATACACGTTTCCCTCTCAATGTTGAAAAGTCAGTCTAATCAATATAATATAAAAGCCCCAAACTACCAGAACTGAAACCATTGTTTAGAGGACACCACCAGCACTATGGCCTAGCATGATAGATAATTAGGTCCCTAACAATAACCGCCCTCCCTACCACAGACTTGCAGGTATTCACTTCTGAAACAGACTCAAGACCAGATTTGCTTCTAATAAGCAAAAGGGGAAAACAGAAACCATTGAAGGAATCATGGAAAATAGCATTTACTACATATCTGAGAGAAGTGATAGGGATTTGGGCTCATTGACTTTTTATTTACTACAGACAACCGTGCCAGTACTTTTCCATAAAAAGATTTTAGTACCCTCACCATATAAGCGGGCTTTAACTGGGACTAGGGATGCGTCTCAGCGGTACAGACTGTGCACAGGGTGGTGGGCTCAGTCCCCGGGATCGAATGTACTTGAATTGTTTAATGCGGCCCTGGGCAGGGAGGTAAGAGTGTCAGCGGTGAGCTGTATGCTGTGTTCCTGGCCACCCCTCTGCTACTGTCTCTCTGAAAACAATGTTTCGCCCAAGTCTGAGCAGTTATTTTCATAATGAAGACGAGGGCAGTAGGGAGGTTGGTGTAAGGATCAGGACCACAAGGGTCATCAACTATAGTCAGATGACAACTCTTCTTCGAGCGTCTTCGGGATAAAAGAGTAGAATCCCTTATGCCGGAGGGCCGCAGGATAGAGATTCTCTGTAAACAAATTTCCAATTATAGAACTGGAACAGCCCCCATAGTTCTGCAAGGCCACAGTGCTGGGCACAAGCGCCAAGGGGCCTAATTCGGGGACCAGAGGGCACTCATCTAATGGAGCAAAGAATGGAGCGTGACCTTGCTGTGGGGACTGAGGGACAGGCAGAGTGGGTTCTACACTGGATGATTTCTCAGCCTCAACAAGCGCTCAGTTCTCAAAGCTCCTGAAAAAAAGATGCCACTCTGGATTGGTTTTTGTTTGTTTTAAATAAGGTCCCAAACTAACTTCAAACAAAAACACCTAAAATGTCAGTGAAAAGTTTTCGTCCTTTCGTGCACCCAGCTCTTCAGCCGGCTCCCCTGCCCAGTAGCCCAACTGCTTCTTTATGAAGTTGTCAAAGGGAATTCATTCTTCATAGATGATTTTAGGCAAAACAAACAAAACAAAAAAACTAGCCACTCTGTGCTTCTAAAACAGTTCCTTGCCCTTAGTCAGACTAGTTAGGTATCCACGAATATGAACGGCCCAGGCAGACAGGAGTCATTTCCCCTCAAGTAGGATGTGATTTGTTTCTAATCTTTCACCAGGAAAGATGTGGGCCATCAGGTAGAACTAAAAATACTCAGCAAAGGAAAATTCCTGGGTAATTAAAATATATATTTTTAAATACTGTTCTCTGCATTCCTCCAGCCCTCACGTGGCTGACTGCCTCTCAATTTCAACAACCGTATTTCATCTACGTAGGAACTCTCCTCCCACTAGTTAAAAAACTGAGGGTAAAATGAGATTCTTTGGATTCTTCAGAAAACCAGTGAGAAATGTCTGCTGAATTAAATTATACTTCTTAACCTTTGATAAGCTTTATCATCCCGAAACAATGTTCGATCAATTTCCTATGTAAATGTTTTTCAGAATGAAAGAACTTGTCCCTGAAGGGAAGTTTAGTCTTCTCAGTGAGTCATTAAAAAGAAATTGTTTCTAAGCTTTCATGCTCATAAGTACCTTTCCTGGGGTCTAAACTAACAATCTTGTAAGCCACTACTCAAAAAAAAGGCTGTAAAGTCAATGTAAAAAATAAATTTCAAAGCTTCAAGTGAACCAGAACACTGAGATACTAATGCCTATCGCCAAATCCTGAACTGTGAAGCTTTCCAATGTGCTGTTTTTAAATACATGAAAATCACTAGATATTATATGTACAAAATATTTCCCTCATGCAAATGTATCCTGACACAACAGGTTAGGAATCCAACTAATGTCCATCTCGTATAGATCCAAACCATGTGACCTCCAGCATCCATTATGGCTTGAAATGAATCCTTCCTAGTTCTTGTTTACAGCGTTTCACCCCTTTCCACAGAGTAGTCTAGAGTTCTTCAGTGGAGAAAAAAAATGCCTGTACTAAAAACATCTCGGATGCCAACAGTATCAAGACTGTGTCTGATAGAGCCTGTGGAAATTAAGTTCCCAGCAAAGATGGGGGACCCTCAGTCCTCACGTCAAACTTAGAAACTAAAGCAGAAACCAAAATTATGTACTTTTAAAAGCACACATGGAAGCCTGGTCTACAGAGTGAGTTTCAGGACAGTCAGAGATACAGAGAAACCTTGTGTGTGTGGGGAAAAACACGTGGAAACATCTTACAAATCAATGTCACTAGATAATCTGGTTTCCGCAGCAGGTTAAGGGACAAGGTGGGGACTTGCCCTGTCACACTGAGGGACAGGTTACAGTCCATCATCATCATCAGATCTTGAATACAGTACTCAAAGAGTCCCCTGTGCTCTGTTCTTGTTTCCACGTTGGTTGTGGGAATTTCTAATTGCCCCTTTTCTTTTCCAACCCCTGGCCAGCCAAGCTGTGCTTGGCCACTGCGTGCTGCTCCCAGGTGGTTAATACAACTGCTCATTCTATATATATGTCCTGCTGCAGAAAGCCAAGGCCGAACAGCGGAATTCTACTGTCTTCCTATTGGAATTCTGGGACAGAGTCTGGGGTGTAGCTCATTGCTAAGACAGCCCAGAACGCAGAAAGTTGTCTTTTAAAACCAGTACTGAGCATATGAACACAGAAACTATAAGCTGTTTACAGAAGACAGTTTATCTTGGTGGCTTACGAGCACAGAATTAGGCTAGGCATTCTTTGAAAGGTGGTCAGGTGAAGACGATGGCACTGTGTCTCTCCCTTGTAACCATCACAAGGCCTAAGAATTTCAATGAAATGTTCTCTTAAATGCTATTCAAAATACAAATATTTTGATTTGGGAATAGACCTGTTGCCTAGAAGCAGCCCTAACTAGTTCTAAACAGAAGCATATTAATGTGTGTGCACGTATCACAGATACCACTCACAAGCACCCACTCATAAAGGATGCCTATGAGCCCACAAGTGTGCCGTCCTACGTACAGATAAACACAGCTACGTCTCGGATCTTGTCTGACCATACACAGTAGAGCTCTAAGTTCTTGTGTGGGGGTTTCTCTCTAAAGACATCCAATCCTCGAACTTAGAAACCTTGACTTCTATGATACTTGGGACTCCAAACGCAGACTGGTGTTTTACTGTTGTCCCGGTTTAGTAAGAACAGCTGTGCTGTGTGTCAGTGTATTTGGTTAGATTCACTCTGTAACCCAGGTTAAAGAGTCACTAGCTGGAACCCCAGAAATAAGTCATTAAACAGAGCATTGGGGAAAGTTGTTTAATTGCTTGAATTGGTTGAGACATATGGTAACTTGACCTTTAGAAGCAACTCCAATTACTTTCCACAGAAATGCCAGAGTTCTTCGTTCTGCCAGCAACCATAAGAGAAGCATCTCTTGTCAAATACGCAACACTGCCATATAGTTTTTGAAGTCCCCTAACAAGTTTTCCAAGTGGGAGGAAATGGGACAGAAAGAAAAGCAAGAGAAGCTACTAAATTGGAGATTCTATTCAGAAAAAAAAAAAAAGCAAAAACTGTTTCCTCTGCCTGGGCATTAGAAGGAAAAGGAACAAAACAGCACACTAGTATCTGTTGGCTGCCTGTGCACTCACTGGGCAGGAGCAGAGGAAGGGAGGAGACAGCAGCCAGCGAACAGGTAATTTTAAGAGGCATTGTCTAGAAACTAGAAATGAGGAGAAAGCCTCAATGCTCTATGATTACCTAAGAACGGGTTTAGCCAGATGAGCGAGTCTGTTACAAACCCTCCCCAAGGCACTTGAAAGACTATCAAACAAAACTTTATTAAACAACATTACATGGTCTTACTTATTAGACGTTTAAGGCCACGATATTTATCATCAAGTGAAAAAGTCCCCGCATGGGACCCTAACTAGGCCTAGATCCTGTGTCTCAGTTTGCTTTTCTATTAGTACAGGCATTGTTCAGACTGCCCACTATTAAATTTCTTTGCCAGCAGGTCAAGTTCCAGGATACCAGGTACAAGCATTCAGAGCAGTAAACCCCGACAGGGGTGGAAAGGCTATTTAGATATGGCCTGACGACATCCCTCCAATAAGCAGTTGATTACTTCGTTATGTGCAATTGCACACTTCTTTTATTATGGGACTTTACCCTCAAAAATGCATTCCCTCCTCCTTATCTCCCATTTCAAGGACTTCTGATGAGAGACCAAGAGGAGAAAGGAGGGAGGGAGGGAAGGAGAGAGAGAGAGAGAGAGAGAGAGAGAGAGA
>LOEQ01002176.1:415560-426697 GCA_001685075.1 Bramus lutescens | reverse complement strand
TCAGGATCCCAATCTCTGGAGAGGAACTGGAGCAAGAGAGCCTATCCGAGTCATGGCACCAATTTTAAAAATGCTTAAAGATCCTTGGCGGGCCCACATAGCTAGTCCGGTGTCTGGTGCATGGCGGGCCCAGGCTGATGCAAGATCTCAAGCAGCTGGTGGTGGGTCCCAGTCCAGCCATGTGGCATTGAGGTGGGCAGGTGTGAGCAGGTGGTGGGTAGAAGGCACATAGACACATCCTACAGAATAGAATTGGATATTTATTACTTAAAGAAGGGGGGAAAGATAGGAGAGAGAGAGAGAAGAGAGAACAAGAGGAGAGAGACAGAGAGGGTCCCCAAGAGAGACACGGGCGTGCTCCAAGAAAAAGAACAGACAGAGATCCAAGATGGTGGGGGAGGAGGGCAGGGTCACTGGGAGTGGGCGTGGCTTGCCTCTTAAAGAGATAAAAACCATAACACTCACAATGCTATCACTCATAAAACCTTGCTTACATGGTGAGTTTAAGGCTAGCCTGTGCTATATAAGATCTTGTCTGAAAGAAAATGTACTTAATACATAAATAATATTACTATGTATAAATTAATTAATGCAACTATGGTGCCCAAGAAAGTGTAACAATATGTTTAGTTCTGCCCAAACCATTGACCTCATATCCTCTGAAACAACACACACAGAATCATTAAAAATGTCCAAGCATGGTAGTACATGTCTTTAATCTCAACACTCAGGAGGCAAAGGCAGGTGGATTTCTGTGACTGAGGCCAGCCTGGTCTACCCAGCAAGTTCCAGGCCAATCAGAACTATATGAGTGAGACTCTATATTCCAAATGAAACAAAACAAATAAAAATATTAGAACTGAGAGCTCAGCCTGGTTTCCTGTCTGTACAAATGTTTGCTCCATAATGTAAATGTTTTACTTCCCTCTTTCTTTTTCTGAAACGACAGTTAATAACAAACCCATCTTATATGATAGACATTTTCTGCTGTATTTGGTTTTATAGCAATTTGATCAACTGGCTGAACACAGAAATTTAAGTCTACTGTTTTTCCTTGCTAGTGAATGCATGGTGCTGGAGACAGAGCCATCAAGAGTCCTGCACATGCTAAGCACACACTCTTTCAGTGAGCTGCATCTCTAGGGCTCTTCCACAGTTGATTAAAATATACAGCTGTGAGGAGTATTCTGCAGAGAAGACACACAAGACGCGGCTACCATTCCCACTCACATGACTCAGCAGTCCCACAGGTCTGACCCCAAGGACTCCACCAGAGGAGACACAGTCTTCTCTCCTGAGCTAATGGACATTGAGTGTGCCATTTTGTCGCTACAGGTAATAGGAATTATCTAAATGTTTCCCTTATTTGGTTTAAGCCCTGGTGGAAGTAGTTTGTGTTTGAGGTTGGTTCGGTGGGGAGGGGGCAGCATCTTAGGTAAGCACAGGCAGGACTCAGGCTTATTCTGTACCTGATGGTGTTCTTACAGTCCTGATCTTGGGTCCTGCATCTCCCAATTTTTTTTTTTTTGAATTACAGTTATCCACACCAGCATGCTCAACAATATAAGCCTTTCTTTTTTTCTTTTGAGACAGGGGCTTTCTAGGTGGCTCTGTCTGGCCTGGAACTTGATGTGTTGACCAGGAGTGCCCTGGACTTTTATTAATCTTCCAGACTCTGCCTCCATGATTTTTGAGATAATAAGCTATATAAGATTTTGTTTTAGTACTTTATTTATATTAACTTTTTGAAGCAGCATCTCATGTATGTCAGGCTGGCTAGGAATGACCTCACACTTCTGATCTTCCTGCTTCCACTGGCCACATGTTGTATTAGGGACTGTGCTGGTAACCTAACTCAGGGCTTCATGTATACTGTCAAAGCACCCTAACAACTCAGTAACATGTTCAAGCATGATGAAATATAGAAAATCCATAATAAATAAATATCTGGTACAGGAGAAGCAGAAATGGAGGCCTGTTGTGGAAATTTTCTTTACACTGTGTGAAAATGTGTCACTGTGATTGGTTTAATAAAAGAGCTGAATGGCCAGTAGCAAGGCAGGAGGTATAGGCAGGGCCTCCAGGGACAGAGAGGACTCTGGGAAGAAGAAAGGAGGAGTCATCAGCCAGACCTAGAGAGGACAGGAGTTGCAAAATGGAAGAGAGGTAACACCAAGTGGCAGAACATAGACCAACATACAGGGGTCAGTTTAAGCTGGAAGAGCTGGTGTGACCAGCCTAACTTATGGCCAAACTTCTATAATTAATAAGAACTCTCCATGTCATTCTCTGTGAGCTGGTGGCCCAAAGAGAAATCAGACTATGGAGCCCCACTCTTTTGGTTAAAATAACCATTTATTGTAGCTGGTGTTGGTAAAAGCACATGCCACCAAGCCTGTTGACCTGAGTTGGATTTGGGGGAGCTACATGGTGGAAAAGAACCAACTCCTGCTTAGTTGTCCTCTGATGTCCACGAGTGTACTGTGACACATGTGCACCCATATACATGTGTGTCCCCAAATGCAGGCACACACACATAATAAAAACTAAAGTAACTATGCTGGGTGTGGTAATACACACCTTTATTCTCAATACTCAGGAGCAGAGGCAGGTGGATGTCCATGAGTTCAAGGCCTACATATGGAGCTCCAGGACAGCCAGAACTATGCAAAAGAGAAACCCTATCTCAAAAAAAAGGTAACTATAAATTAATTAAAGTGTTTTAAAAACTAGAAAGATGAAGGGGCGGAAGGATACAGACAGGTGCAGTAGCTTGACTGTCTCCTATAGGCTCAGGATTTGAGCACCTGGTCCTTGTTGGCACAGTTTGTGAAGCTTAAGGAACCTTCCCAAAGCAGAGCCTTGCTGAAGGAAGAATGCCACCAGGGGTGGGTTTGAGAGCTCCCATCCTTCCCCTACTTCCTGTCCACGGCTCTGCTTCCTCTATACACTTGGCGATGTGCAGACGACCTCTTGGCTTTACTCCGCCCATCCATTACCATGTTTGCTCCGCATCTTAGAACGACCCATCAGCCAAAAGCAACTCTTTCTTCCCTCATTTGCCTTCGGCCATGGTATTTTATTACTGCAGTGAAAATTAACTAATGCAAGAGAGGAGAGAGAAAGGGGGAGGGGAGCTGCAGAAGGAGCTGAGAGAGAAAGAGTGCTGGCCTCTGAGAATGCCATAGAATTCCTGAAAATCGTGTAATGGAAGAAAATGTCAGTGGTATCAAGAAATTCTATTTTAAAATTAATTTCTTTTTTCTTTTTTTTCATTCTTTTNTTTTTTTTTTTTTTTTGAGACAGGGTTTTGTTATGTAGTCCTATCTGGACTGATACTTGTTATGTAGACCAGGCTGATCTCCAACTTGTAGTGGTCCTCCAGCCTCAGCTCCTGAGTACTGGAATTGCAGGTGTGAGCTCCCACACTTGCGTCCTAAGACGGAGAGACAACGTGTACAAAGTGATGACTGAAACGATGCTTACATTGCAGACAAACTTATTTATTTTTGTTGCTGTGGATGTAACCTAATGATAGTCTCACTATAGGAGGCCCTGGTTTCCATCCCCATAACATCGATAACAAACAAACCCCACAAAAATAAATAAATTAAAAGGAAAACTAGTATTCATTTTGCCATGTGAGACAAAACCAGTTTTTTTTTAATATGTTGGGCAAACATTCTATTAATTTGCATGTATTTAAATGACTTTGGTAATACTTGTTGTTATTAATTGGGATTTGGGCTCACTATATAGTTCATGTTGGCCTTGAACTCATCCTATAGTCCAAGCTGGCCTCAAACTCATGACCCTAGGATTCAGCCTCTTGGGTACTATGGGTTATCCCAAACTTAGCAATATATCAGAGATCATATATATCCCTTAGAGAGGGATATTAAAATATCAGAATTAAAAGAGGCACGGTGGCTCATGTCTACAATTCCAGAAATAAGAGCCTGAGGTGAGTTGAAAGTTGGCCTAGGCTACAGTTAAGTTCCAGGTTAGCCTGGCCAAGAGTAAGCAACAACACCAACAAAACCACAGCAAGAAAGGCATATAACGTTGCTTCGACACTCAGGACATTGAGGCAGGAGGACTCTGTTCAAGGTCATCCTTGGTTACTTAGTGAACTGAGGTCAGTCTGGGGTTCAGGAGACCCCCATTTCGAAACACAAAACTAAACAACAAAAGAACGAGGGAGAAGTAAGTGTAGGTATAAATCATTTGCTGGGTGTGTGGGTGTGTCTTGATTGTCAGCTGGTAGGGTTGAGAATCACTATGGAAACATCTTGATTGTCAACTTGGTGGGATTGAGAATCACCATGGAAACATCTTGATTATCAGGTTGGTGGAGGTGAGAATAACCATGGAAACATCTTGATTGTCAGCTGGTAGGGTTGAGAATCACCATGGAAACATCTTGATTATCAGGTTGGTGGGACTGAGAATCACCATGGAAACATCTTGATGGTCAGCTTGGTCGAACTGAGAATCACCATGGAAACATCTTGCTTGCTAGCTTGGTAGGGTTGAGACTCACCATGGATACAAACCTCTGGGCATGTCTTTGAGGAAGTTTCTGAATTGGGGTCCTTGAGCTGAGTAGATGTTAGCTGGTTAAGGAGAAAGCAAACCGCATGCCCATGTTCACACACCTCTGCTTCAGGATCGTGGATGCACTGTGACCAGCTGCCCCACACTCCTGCCTTTGTGCTTGTCAGAACCACAGAGGGACAATTTCAAACCCAGAGCTGAAACGAGCCTGTCCTTAGGGTGTCTTTATCAGTAGTAGAGTAAAGGTGTGTGAAGTCATTGAGAGTGACTTCACAGGCTCCAGGCTAAGATCTATCTATGTGTGAGCTGAGAAAGAGAAACAAGAGAGACAAAGGGATGGTGGGCAGGGGCAGGGCTGTCCAATGAACCCTATAAAATGAACAGTTGCGTTGGCAACATGCATTCGGAGACAGTGTTTTGCAAAGCTTGATTCCGATCAGATGTGTTCTACGTCCCTTCTATTCTCCCATTCTGTGTGTGCTAGGGCAGCCTGCGGCCACAGGAAATCAGACAGGAGGCAGAGGGTGGCATTTTCTGCAGAGGGGGCTGAAGACCCCAGGGAAAACAAACTGGGGGTTTAAGGGATGAAGAAAGCAGAGTGGCTGACCTGGAAGGGGGCTTGGTTTCTAAAAGCAGGTTGTCTCTTGGAGCTCAGAAGCAAGCTAGGGTAGAGTGCACTGTGCCCACTGACGACCAACTCTAGCTGCGTGGCTGGATGCTGGTCATTGTGGAGGCCTTTATTCTGTCTCACCACCACAACCTGTCCTCTCGGGAGGTGACTGTCAAGCGTTCAGAAACACAAGCCTTCAGGTTTGATATACTTTTCTGTTAGGGTGAGAAACTGCCTCCACTAACCAAATGCCTTCCCAAACAAAGACTGTGTCCCACCTCGTTTTCTAAAACAGACCAACCCTTAATACCAGTTCATTGTAGCTTTTCATTAGGAATGGTGACCATGGCTTCGAACAGAAACACTGAGTCTGAGCAAAGTGGCCACTGGCCTAAAATTTTTGTTAATCAGACTCTCAGCCAAACGAACAATGATAGCTCACAAGAAAGGAGCCGCCAGCTAAGAAGAGAGGGAAATCTGTGGGGCCCATCCCTTTCCCATTGTTTTGTGACACACAGGCCCTATTCCTCCTTCTCAGGAGACTTTTCAGGTTTAAGGGATTCCACCACAAAAAATAAAGTGGCATCACCTTACCTATCCCCTGATGGAAGCAGATGGAGACCAGAGGTCACCTAAAGCACCCTTCCAAGAGGAGACTGGAGAACCAAGCACTGTCCATAGGCATTGCGTGTGAGAGGGCACCCACACAAAGGAGGTACCATGGCCACTGCCATTCAAACATATTGAGCTGAAAATGTCCCTATTATCTTGTTGAGTTGGATGGGTTTTTGTGGGAATATGATTCCCCCGCCACACACACACACACACACACACACACTACACACACACACACACAAACACGCACACACACACAAACACACACACACACACACTGCTGCCTAGTAGGTTAGCTTACCAATAAATATTTAAGAACTCGTTTGGAAAAAAACAAAAGCCTCTGTGACAGCTCATACTAGCAATTCCAGTCCCCAGGAAGCCGAGGCTACAGTGCTAGGTCATGGCCACTGCTGGGGCTGGTGGTACAAGCTTGCAATCTCAGCGCTTGGGAGGCAGAGGCTAGGGAGTCAGGTGTTCAAGGCCATCCCTTGACTTTGTAGAGTTTGAGGCCAGCATGGTCAACATGGGGACTTTTCCCTTCCCTAAAGAATAGAAGAAATATGTAATTGAAGAGGATTTGATGAATACTTTGGGAAGTTATGACTAACACTCTTTATTGTCCTGGGTTTAGCTTCTGCTTGAATTAAACTCTGGGAACTGAAAAGTGTTTGGTATATTTAGATAAAATGGCAAGGCTTGTGGTTCATTTTCTTTCTTTCTCTCTCTTTTCCTTTCTCTCCCTCTTTTTCTATCCCTCCCTGTCCTCCCTTCCTCCCTCCCTCCCTTCTTTTCTTTCTTTCTTGTGGAGTTCATGGAACAGACAATGGCAATCAGGGCCTCCTGCATGCTAGGCAAGTGTTCTGCTACTGATAGCAGCCAAGCACATGTTTGGGTTTTGTGATCGAATTTCTAATGTTCTTTTTCAGTTCAAAGGGGAAGGAGCTATTTCCCAGAAGCAGAGCTCTTACCTTGTATTCCCTGGAGCTTGGCTTTGTCTCCAGTATAGGGGTTGGTGGACAGCCTTCTTTTGGTGAGTGTGGCAGTTCAGCACCTGCTACTTCTGCACTCAGACAACGGGAAGAGGGGTTAGAAGTTCGAGGCCAACATGACCTGAATGCAAGACTCTGTTGCGTTTAGTCCTTTTGGTATGTGTGCTCTTGATTTGTTTATTCCATGATAGCGCTCACCTTTCAGAGTCTGAGCAGAAGTGTAGTTAACACAGCTAGTTCTTCACAGGAATGTGCTGCCTTAAAGCAGGTGTGGGGGCATCCTGACAGGGCATTATTAAAAACAAGAGAAAATTATACTTTTAATATATATATATTATGCTTGAAAATTCTTAATATTAGTGGGTTCCCTACCACCCCCACTTGTTTATTTGCTTTATTGAGACAGACTCTCACTATGTAGCCCAGGCTGGTCCAGTACCCAATATTCCCTGGCCTCAGTTTCCCAAGTGTTCAAATCAGTGTACGTCATTCCTGGTTTGCCTTCTTCATGGCTTGCTCAGTCTGCTTTGTTATCTATAGCACTGCAAACCACATGCCCAGGGTGCCACTACCCACAGTGGGCTGGGCCTCCCACATGAATTGTCAAGAGAAAGCCTCACAGATTTGCCCACA
Organism: Bramus lutescens; assembly: GCA_001685075.1. Taxonomy (NCBI): domain Eukaryota; kingdom Metazoa; phylum Chordata; class Mammalia; order Rodentia; family Cricetidae; genus Bramus; species Bramus lutescens. Next base: position 419,290 of record LOEQ01002176.1, on the reverse strand, counting down.
GGCCAGTCTGATGGAGGCACTTTCTCAGTTCGAGTTCTTTCTTCCCAGAAGACCCTGGATGGTGTCAAATTGACAAACAAGCCAGGAGAATAACTTTTAGAAACGAGTTCGAGTTTTCCTTCAGTTCTTCACCATTCAGGTCTCTCAGATAGCAGTGGACCAGTTCATTACCAGCCTCGACCGCAAACATCTTGACGCAATGAGTCATCTCATTTGCCCTTGCTTTGGTTTTTGAGAGTGCCTCACTGTCGTCCATGCTCTCCTCATCCTTATATCAGCCCTTGCTGCTGTCTCCTGAGTTCTTGGAATTACAGGTGTGCGCCACTCTGGCCGACAGGCAGAACAAAGGCTGGAATCTTCTTACTGAGAAGGATACGGCTATGTCAGCCCACGAGCCTTTAAGGTCCCTGGCACTTCTACTCTGAAATAGAAATGGGTTCTGCAGTGTTGTAGACAAAGAGTTAACTGGTCAAATAGTAAATGATTTTTAAAAAGTTGTCAGTGATGTACAATTCAATGATAAGATTGCAGCAATGAAAAACTAAGCTGGGGTAAAAGCCAGGCTCATCTGTCTCTGTCTGGTCATTTACAGTTTTGTTTTTAACTGTGTCACCCAGGATGGTCTTGAACTTTGATCTTTTTGCCTCTGTCTCCAAAATACTGAGATTATAGTATGCCTACCTTACCTGGCTGAAAAGCTTGAATTTTATTTATTAAAACATGACCCACTGGCTTTCAGCTCATAATTACTTCAATTGTATGTTTTCTACTTATAAAATTCATTTCTTATAATGTAGTGCAGTATAAATTGTGATTATATGATGTTGGAAGATCATATTGGGAGGATACTGGGGGATTTGGAGTAGGGGTAATTATGATTAACATACATACATACACATATATTTATATGTAAGTATATATACTTTTCAAAGACTAAATACAATATTTTTTATTGAAAACATTTTCCATACAATATATTCTGATGAGGGTTTCTCCTATCTCAGATCGTCCTCAGAAATATTAGATAAAAATAATATTAAAAATAATTAGTTAAAAACTTAAGAAACAGCAGCCAGGCATGGTAACATGGTGCTTATAATCCTAGCACTTGGGAGGTAGGTGCAGGGAGTTCAGGGCTGTCTTGGAGGTATAGAGTTCAAAGCCAGTAAGGGCCACATGAAATCACATCTCAAACAAGTAAACAAAACTCAAACAAAGGAAACATGGGAGAGAAAAAGACATGTTCTCAACTGCAGAGAATAACAAGCATAGCTCTACAAAACCACTTGAAGACAACTATGGCTTAAATTTTAAGTTCTAGGTGCCCCACTCATACAGTGAGTAGGATGTCAGAACCATCAAATTTAAGTCCCCAAATGACATGTGGCAAAGTTTGATTACCAGCCTGTGGCAGCATTGGGGGACAACGGAACCTTTAAGAAGTGGGGTCTGGTAGAAGGAGGTTACATCACTGAGGGAGGGACTTGAAGGGATACTGCCCAAGCTGATACTTTTGCTGCTTCCTGGCTGTGGTGAGGTGAGCAGCTTTGCTTGGTCACGTGACCCTGCCAGCGGGCTCAGCCCCACCCCGGGGCCCAAAGACACTGGAGCCAACTCACCCTGGACTGAAAGCTCTGAGGCCCTGAGCCCAAGCTAACCTTTCTTCCTCAGAGCTGATTGTTCTCCTGTGTTTTGTCAGTGAAGAAAAGACAGCCAGTGAAGTGACCAGAAACCACTGGAGAGGTTTAGGGAGTGGTGTGGGGTGATATGGTCAGGTAGTGATGGGAACTCACAGGTAGGCCATGAAATACACACATAAAACCCAAGTGCTGAAATCCCAATGAGAACTGGATACATCACGAGGAACTTGAGATTTTTTTCCTCCTCCATTAAATGACAGCCTCATTATTACATAGCTCTGCCTACTGCAAAAGCTTGGAAATAAAATAAAGTCAGCATTACCAGTGCTCAGAATGTTTCACATTCTGGATTTACCAAACTGCCTCTTCTTAGTATCATTTAGCTAGATTTTATTTTCTTTCTCTTTCCTTTCCCCCACACCCACTCACTTGCCTTTTTGAAATAAGAACTCAACACCACCCAGGGTGACCTTGAACTCCCTAGCCTCGGGCCTCAACCTCCAGAGTGCCTGGAGGACAGGCAGCACCAGCAATCCTGACATCTGCAGTGAGGGGCTAGAACTCAGGGTCCTGTGCATGCTAAGCAGCCCCTTCACCACTGAGCTACCGACACTAACGTGGCATTTCTGTGTTCTGTTCTGCCCGAAGACTGGAAGTTATATCTGACTTGAAAACTTGATCTGGGCCAGTTTGAAACTTTATTTTGCAAGGATACTTACAAGCGCTGTTTTTGAGTTCACAGCATCCCACCAAGAGTCTTTTCTGGTTGTCTCCTTTTTACTGATGGATGATAAGAATGATTGGAAATCAGGTGACACAGAGTCTCTGATATCCTTTATCTAATTGCTTTGCATTCCTGGTAATGGTTACCCAAATCACAACTTGCTAGATTGTGATTGCCCTAAGTACTTTCTCCTCTTTTGAAAAACATCTTCAGGAAGTAGAAAAAGACAAGATCTTCTGGAGTAAATTGGGAGCTTGGGGATCTTGCAAGAGGGTTGAGGGGGAGGGGAGAGGCAGGGAGGGGAGCAGAGAAAAATGTAGAGCTCAATGAAAATAAATTTAAAAAATCCAAAGAAAGAAGAAAGAAAGAAAACATCCTCATTGAGTAAAACAGTGCACGTTTTTAAAAGGTGTAATTTAAGCCATGGTGGCACACGCCTGTCATTCCAGCTCTTGAAAGATGAAGGCAGGAATTCCAGGCTAGCCTCAACTAAGTCAGTCTGATGTGACCTGGTGCTACATGGCTTGTCTACTAGTGTGAAAGCCTGGTCATCCCCAGAGGCCTCCAGCTCAAACACCATTTAGTGAGCACTGATGGTTTTATACCCACAAATATTACTATAATCGAGATAGTGATTTTGTCTCTCCTCCGTTTTCCCTTTACTCTCCTGTATATTTGGAAATATATTCATTCATTCATTGTTTAAAAAACAAAACAAAACAAAACAGGATTGGGGCTGGGACATTTGCTCAACAGTTGTAAACACTTGCTGCTCTTGGAGAGGACCTAGGTTTGGTTCCCACCATCTGCGTGTCTGCACACATAATTTCTGTAATTCCATTTCCAGGGGATCCTACACCTTCCTATGAACTCCGTGAAGAATAGGCATGCATGTGGTACACATTCATACATCCAGGGAAAACACCAATACGTATAGAACGAAAATAAATAAATCTTTTAAAAAATAACCATTTGGTGAGATAGACCATTAGGGACTTGAGTCCTGAGGGTTGGGGTTAATGGGGGAGCTACAGGAAGGGTCAGGGGTGAGCTGCTGGTGGTAGGGTGTATGACTGATTGAAAAAGGCTACACTGGAAGACAAGCTTGGGGTCATGTTAAGTTTAAGGAGCAATGGGACACTGAACAGAACTGTCAAGGAGGCAGGTGTAAAAAGGGCAGTTTGGATGCGAGACAATTATTTGTTAAGTACGGGCATATTATAACTGAGCACAGGGCAGAAACTTCTCATCTATGTATTAATTAGAAAATGGAGAGAGAAAAGGCCGGGGGGGTGGGGGTGGTTGAATAAATTCTGATACGTCAAGGTCGGATACAAGAGGAGAGAGAGAGAGAGAGAGAGAGAGA
>LOEQ01002176.1:364092-383687 GCA_001685075.1 Bramus lutescens | reverse complement strand
CTCTCTCTCTCTCTCTCTCTCTCTCTCTCTCTCTCTCTCTCTAAGACAGGGTTTTTCTGTAGCTTTGGACCCTGTCCTGGAACTCATGAAGATCCACCCGTTTCTGCCTCCCGAGTGCTGGAATTACAGGTGTATGCCACCACTGCCCGGCTCATTTTTTTCTTTTGAAGAAAGAAATTTGATTGCTGGTGGGGCATGGTGACATATGACTTTGTCCCAGTACTTAGGAAGTGGAGACAGGAGACCAGGAGTCAAGGTAATTCATGGCTTCAGAGCTCCGCATCACCTGCCTAGCATATGCAAGGTCTTGAGTGGGCTCCCCACCCTGTCCATGTAAATTTAATTAAAATTTATTTATTTCAGACTGAGTGTGGTGGCACACACCTTTAATTCTAGCACTGGAAGGTGGATTTCTAGTCAATTTCGAGGTCAATCTGGTCTACAGGGCTGGTTCCAGGACAGCTGGGGCTATATAATAGAGAGCCCCCCCAATCTTAAGAAAGTTACATATCCCATATTCTAAGAGTCCAGTAAGAATTTTAAGTTACAAAAGGAAATAACATGCAAAATAGCTATTATATGGCAAAGTGTCAGAAAACAGCATTGGCATTTGCCATGGCAAACTGTGCTTCAGGATTCTTCAGCCCGCTGTCTACAAACTTGGTCTCATTCTCAGGCCAGTTTCCTCTTAGCACTGGCTGTGCGTCTCAGCAGTGTATGCAAGGGGAGGTGGAGGAAAGAGGGGACAGGGGTTAGCATCCAGGGAATACTGACAACGTGCCAGGCTTCGTGTTGTCTATCATGTAAAATTTAATTTTGTTTTTCATATAAAGAGAAGTAGATACGTTCTCAGGTTCTAAAATGAGGATTAGTAGGCTGGAGAAGTCTAGTCAAATTCAAACAGATTCTGAGAAAACAACATCCAAATGCACGCCTGTCTGGGTTCAAAGTGTCTATTATGTACACAATAATAGGAGGTCTTTTGATACACAATACTGGGCTTGAAAGGTAGCTTCGAGTTATTTAACCCAGACCCACACACAACTGAATACCCCCTCTCACACATTATTTACATGTACTGAGTTATCATACTGCAGTCCACAAATATGGACAGTTATTAAGAGTCATTAAAATAAAAAGTCAAAGACCAGACAGGCATGATAGCCCACACCTTTAACCTCAGCACTCAGGAGGCAGAGACAGGTGGATCTCTGTGAGTTCAAGACCAGTCCAGGATACAGAGTGAGCTCCAGGACAGAACTACATAATAGAGAGATGCTCTGTCTCGTTCTTTCCACCCCCCCCAAAAAAGCCAATGACCAAGAAGAGAGAGAGAAAAAAATTGCAATCAAGACAGGAAGTGGCAGCTATGGTTGAGATCCTGAATGGACCCGAATCTTCACATGCACTGTTTATTTAAAAGGTTTGAACTAAGTAATGAAACTGGCTTGCTCTAAAATATAGTAGAACTATATAAGCATTTTCATTGAAAATAGGAGGTATGAACCTAGCCAGTTCTAGAGCATAATCCCAAGTTTCTGTCATTTTGGTAGAAAAACAGCGTTCATAATTTTTGCTTAGTTTTAATTTTAGTTTTTCATTTAGTCCTGACTTGAACCCAATGAAGTGTATTATGGTTATTTTGTAGCTGAATAAATATCAAAGACCGAAAAAAAGATAAATAATAAAAAATAAAAAAAAGATGCCGGGCGATGGTGGCACACGCCTTTAATCCGAGCACTTGGGAGGCAGAGGCAGGCAGATCTCTGTGAGTTCGGGGCCAGCCTAATCTACAAGAACTAGTTCCAGGACAGGTGCCAAAGCTACAGAGAACCTTGTCTCGAAAAAAACAATAAACAAACAAACAAACAAATAAAAAAGACATCTCCTCTGACCATATGGCCATTAGCTCAGGCTTAAAAAATAAAGACAAATTAACTATATCAATTTAGCTTTTCTCTAGTGAGCTACTAAAATGACCCCAAATCAATACCCCCACCTAACACGAGCCAAACAAAGTCAAACATGGAAGGCATCTCTAGCCTTGGATGAGCCACTTCCTTTGAACTACTTGTTGCTCTTTCTGCTATATCTTTTCTGAGCACCCCCATTCATCCCCCTCTTAGGCGAGAGCAGCAATGTTTAATCATCTTGCTTTTGCTAGATTGTCTCCTCGTAGGATGTCTTAGCCTCTGGCTAATTAAGGTCTGGACCTCCTTATTCTAATGTTTTGAGATTACAGGAATGATGTGTGGGGCTATATTCTGCGCATGACTGAGACGTCACTGAGAATTCCAGTGTCCAGTTGAGCGACAGTCAATGAGAGGCATCTGGGCTGTTGTCACAGTCTTTGGGACATAACTAACAAGAAACTTCCTTTTTGGAGCGGAGCCTAGATGACCTTAGGGTCACTTTCACCAGAGATGGTGGTAGAGGATGCTAAAATAAAGACACTGAAGTCTGAAGATAGTGGAGTGTGGACACACTGAAGGGTGAACACACCAAGCCAAGAACATACTGAAGTATGTATGTAGTATATAGAAGTATGTATACCATGATTTATGAACATACCAAAATATAAGTATACTGAACACACCAAAATATGGACACACTGAGAAGTATGGACACATTAAAGAAGTGTGGACAATATGAAATATGAAAACCCTGAATATGGACACATTTAAGGACAGACATTGACACACTGAAGTGTGACCACAACTAAGAGTAAACATGCTGTATGGGAGAAGTGTGGACACACAGGACATATGGACACACTGAAGTAGCTTCTGATAAAATCTGCTGCCATTGCTACTTTGCTTGGCCTGTCCTAAACACTATTCATTTAGTTGCTCTCTACTTTCTGGTCTTTACTATTCTGGCAATATCTACTAGATTTTGTTTTCCTCTGTGGTTCATATTCATTATGACTATGAATAATACTTTAGCTATTAAACCCGAATCTCCATTGTGAGAACTGTATTTCAGAATGCAGCTTACTTCAGGGCATATGCTGCCTCTGAGTTCTAGTCCAGACATTCCATTCTTCTCTTAGTTTTAGCGTCTTGATATGTGAATAACAAGATCAATGACCTGATAAGTGTACATCGAAATATTAAAAATATGGTTAATTCTGACCATAACCTAATATCACTGCTAGCATTTTCTCTTGGCTACTGCATATTTCAAAAGACCTAGAGCTTTTTAGGTGTGTAGTGTGTGTGCGTCCTACGTCCTAGAGTTCTTTGATTTGTCATAAGTGGAAATTTTCTGAAACTGAATAAGCCTCTCTGCCGATGCAATAATCCGAATCAGACCAAGTCAAACTGACTTAGAAAAACCCCAGGTTTAATGGATACCAATGCTCCTGGATGGCTTTCCAGCCCCCCAGAGAGGAGACAGGAAAGGAAGACTGGAAAACCATGTGTTTGTTCTCTGGGGGGCAGTTTAAATACCCTGTGGAAGTGTTCTTGAGCATCTCTGGGGAGGGGTCATCATTTGGTGGATTTTCTTGAAGGCGGAGTCTGGATTGAGGTAGCTCTAGGGAAGGGGGCTTGGGATGGAGCCCCCACCCAAACATTCTAGACTCTTTGGGTATATGGATGCCAGGGGTTGGGGTGAGCCTTCTGCCCAAACATTCCAGACTCTTTGAATATGTGGATGCCAGGGGCTGGGGTGGAGCATCCACCCAAACATCCCAGATGCTTTACTATTATTCTAAGGGCGTCATAAAACTAGAGGGTTAAAAATGATTAACAAGAGGTTATTTATTGACTTCTTATTAACAAAGACCAGGGATGGTAAATGCTTAGTGCAGAAGTGTCTGCTCTGCGAGCCTGACAGACCAAGTTTAATCCCCATAAACATGTGGGACAGCCTGACACAGCGTGCACACCTGTAAACCCAGCACCCCATGCAGGACGGGAGGCACATCTAGGAGGCACGTGCTAGGAAACTGGAGGGCAGCACACAGTACAGCAGAAGTAAGACAACTAGGTGGAAGGCAACAATGCTCTCCGAAACTGTCCTTTGACTTCCATATATGTACATATCATGTATGTCCCCCCATCCACTCACAAATCTTAAAAGAAGGAAAGTCAGACAAGTGTACTTACTGTTTAAAGCAAATATTTAACAAACTCCTAAAATACAATGGGAATATATATATATATATATATATTATTCTTCAAAAGACACTCAGAAGTTGACAAGTTTCTACAACACATAACAAATATGAAAGTGTGACAGAAAAGCCAAAAGGGTATTTATACCCAGATAAGATGTCTTTATGATGACATATTTTATTGCATCACACAAGACAAGAGAGCTTTCAGTGCAGGAAACAGCAAAGATATTTAAGAATTTAAAGGAGGGGATGAAAAGACTAAAGGCAGTGAAACCAGAGCAGAACAGCTCAGAGCTCCTTCTCCTAGGTTCTCTACAGTGTAAACATCATGGTCCCAAAGAAATCCAAGTGGCTTGGCATGCTGGTGCGTGTCTGTAATCCCAGCATGTCGAGACTGAGGCAGGAGGATGCTAAGTGTGATGTCTGCCTAAAATACATAGTGAAATCCTGTTACAAACAAATTCAACTCACGCCACTCAATGCCAATTCAAGGAGAATTAACTCTGAAGCATGGAAAACGGAGATTAAGTTGCTGTTCCTGGGAAATGCGCACAAACCTATCACACCGCTCTTGTGAGGCCAGAGTGCAATGTACGAAGGCAAAGGGACTGAGTGGTAAGTCAGAAATATTAGCATACTTCAATCAGGCCATGCTGACTGGGCAGCAAGCCCCGAGACTGACCTACCTGTCTGTGCGTCCTCAGCGCTAGGAATACAACATGTGCTACCCTTGGCTTTTTACTGAGTGCTAGAGATCGACCTCAGCTCTTCAAGCAAGAGGTGTAAGTACTTTACTGATGAAGGTATCACCCAAGTCCCTAAATATCAAATATGGTTTAGAAAAAGATGCCTATTTTGGGGGGGGCAATTTTTAGGTTATTATTATTACTTGGTGGGGGTCGAACCTACGGTTTCCTGCATACTAGGCAAGCGCATTGCAGTGCAGTGTGAGGTCTAACTTAGCAGCTTAGGCTGGCCTCTAACTCATTCTGCAATCCATGCAGGCTGGCCCTGAACTTGCAATCGTCTTGTCAATAGTCTTGAGCAGCTGGGCTTTCAGGCCTGTGCCAGCAGTCATGAACAAAAAGATTCAACTTTTGAGTTTTAGAAGGAATACACAAAAGGCTTGCCTTTCCTCTGACTCCTTAGCCCTGGTCTACTTTGTTAGAAGCAATCTGTAACTGTCTCGGAGTGGGACAGCGAGTACAATATCCTTGACTTGAAAGCATTTAAAACAGCACAGAAGAATTTATAGTCGTTCCAGATATATTTATCCCTCGAATACCCTCAGTTATGACTGCACAAAGCTTTACATAGAACAAAATTTCTAAATCTATATCTGGGCCGGCAGTAGCTAGAGCTTGGTCTCCTGCCCAGAGCCGCCAAAAGAACTAAACAGCAGCAACAGTGAACCCAAACCAAAACAAATGGCAAAACTGAGCAAAAACAACCAAAGTAACCATGCAGGCAAATATTAATGCTGTGTGAGTGTGTTTCTATGTTTTCACTATGACTTCTTTCCTTGAACACTCATTTACATTTGTATTTAATTTTGAATGTTTTGCATCTGCTTTACCGCTGACTTAATATTTAACTTCTAAAGAGCACCACTACTGCTGATTAGAAATAGACAAACCTGAAAAGCAATCACGTTTTCACTTAAGGAAATATTAGCTTACCTACTTAGTGGTCCCCCTGAGTCATGTCAAGTGTAAAAAGTAACTGAGTAGGTATGTGAGAAAAAAATGTAAAAAGGTATTCTTAAGAAACTTTCCAAACAGTTAACTATGAACCAAAAAGGTGACACATATATAGAACTATGCAATCTGTTGGAACCCTTTATGAAGTGGATTGCCTAAGGGGTACTTGGGACGTGAAATGTCCCTGAAATCTTCCGAGAAATCAGAAAGAACATATGGGTTAGACTCCAGGAACATAAACAAACCATCAAAGAATGATAATTATACTGTGACTTCACTTTTCAGAAAGCTGCCTAACTGCAGGGCTTGTTTCCTTCTGCTGGTGATTTGCACTGCCCTAACAAGTGGGTTACCTAGGCAAAGGAAGTCAGCCGGTGAGTGTGGCTTTGTACATTCTAAGGGCTTAGTAAGGGGTCCTTCATTAATTCAGGTTAAATACCAACTGAAGTGACCATGGGAAAGTGAACGGGACAGCAGATTGCTAGGTCTCAGAAGCAGATGTCCCCTGCTCTCCAAATGCTAAGTATTCCTCGGAGGCTTGATAAGCAGAGGCTGCTGTTGCTACAGTTATCAGGCCTCGGGTTTTCAGAGGAGCTCTATGCTAGACAAACCTTCCAGACATGATTATCTAGTAGCTGCTTTTAGATATTTCTTTGAAACTGTTCTAGGATATGGCAGTCTGTACTTTTTCAGTTAAAACGGTACCGGTAATCAGAGAGAGACAGTTTTGGTGGTGGCAGGGCGGGGGAGGGGGGTGAGATACATATTAAATGCCAGTTACTAAAGCTATTTGATAGCTGGTAGTAAATTACTATGGAGAGATAGGAACGAGGCATAATGACTGTAACAGACATTCGAATGGCTACTTACCATGTGCTAAATACTGTAGGAAGTAAAGATGTGAAGAGGAATGTGGCACCTTATTGGGCAAGACAGGGGCATAACTATGCTGGTAGAGGGGTGAGTGCGGACGGGAATCCTAGCAGTAAGGAGGCTGTGCCTAGTGGGGAAACTGCCTGGAACCATGGTGCTTGGAAGGGTGAGCAGCGTGATCAAGGTCAACAACTCGTCTCAGGGGGAAAAAAAGCCAAGTTTTCCTTGTCTAGTTTTGGAGGGCTGCGTGTCAAAGGAAAGCATTAAAAACAGCTTTGAAATCGCATGAAAAGAACATTTGTAATCCCCCCCCCCATAACTTCACCCAAAACACCATCTTTCTCTATTGGTGAGGAAATTGAAGGAGGAGAATCTTCAGTTAATTTTTTTTTCTTGAGAATGTCTCATTAGGCAGCCTTATTGGCTCTGAATTTGCAACCCTCCTGATTTAGTCTTCTAAGTAGGAGATTTACAGGCCATGGCAACCACAGTTGACTTGAACCGATGTCTTGTTTATCTGATTGTTAGCATTTTTTTTAAAAACTGCATTTCAAAATGTAAGATAAAGAATATAAATACAACCTTACTCTTACAGTTCCTGTTTTAGACAGGAACACTCTGTAGACCAGGCTAGCCTCAAATTCCCTAGCCCAGGCTGTCCCTGAGCTCCTAATCCTCCTCTATTTCTCAAGTGCTAGCATCACAGACATACGTCAACACATCTGGCCCAGCTTACAGTAAGGGCAAAGAAGAATGTACATAGAGTTTCAGCAGGGCAGAAGGCAGAATGCAGTCAATGCCAACTGTCCATAGTCTTCACAATTACACCTAGTGTGCTGAGTGCTGCTGGAGAAACATGACACAGACTACCACTACTATAAATACATAATAACACTTCAGCATGGCAAGTCTTTTAAGCTGCTGTAACTAACACACAACATTCCTTTGTTATGCAGCTATTTAACAATTCTCTTTTCTTTAAAAAACTCATACACTATTGTATCTTTTTCATTACAAAACCTCATCAGAAGCAGGCTGTGGGCTGGTAAGACAGCTTAGCAGGTAAAGGCTCTCTCGCTCTCTCTTTTTCTTTTCTTCGAGACAGGGTTTCTCTGTAGCTTTGAAGCCTGCCCTGGCACAAGCACTGTAGACCAGACTGGCCTTAAACTCACAGAGATCCTCCTACCTCTGCCTTCTGAGTGCTGGGATTAAACGTGTGCAGGTGCGCACCACCACTGCCCAGCTCAGGTAAAGCCTCTTAACTCCAGGTTAATGACCTGAGTTTGAGCCCTAGGACTCACATCCACAAAGTTGTTCTTTGACCTCCGAATGCATGCTTTGTGCTAATGTTACAACGTAAGCGTTTCGAAGAAAGAGGCTGAGTGTGGTGCATGTAAGCCTACAACTCAGAAGCCGTCTCAAAACAAGGCCACCCTGAGCTATAATAAAGAGTTCTAGGGTAGCCTGGGTTAAAGAGAGATCCTGTCTCAAAACCAAACCGAAACAAAGCGTCATTAGACAGGAGCTTCTTAAACTCTCACTATCTGTTATGGTTTGGACAAACGTCCCTCAAAGGTCCACATGTTTCATTGCTTGGCTTTGGGATATGGGAGGTGGAAGGTCTTTGAAGTCAGGGGTAGTGGGGGTTGTTTAGGCTAGTGAGGAGTGTCTCAGTAGAGGATAGTAGGACCCCGGCTCTTTTTCTTCCACTCTTTCACTTCCTGGCCATGAGGTGTGAGTGGTTTTGCTTTGAATTAACTCCCACCACGACATGCTGCCTTGCCAAGGGCTCAAAAGCAATGGAATGAACTTACCATGGCTACACCTTCTAAAACCATGAGCCTAGCCCAAATGAACACTTTCCTTCATAAACCAGTTATCTCAGGCATTTGTTACAGAGACGGAAAGCCATAACCATAATCTACAAATGTGCTTTCACTTTCAATAACCTCTTTTCTCTTCAGAGCAGAAAATGGTGGCAGTCTCTTCTAAAGCCACATGCAGGCCACGTGATGACCTGAAGCCTGAAGCTGGCAGTTGCTATGAGCGCCTCTGCTAACACTGGTGCTTAGCTGCCAACTGCCTCTCAGACTTTTAACTTCTCTACCTGGCTTCGTCCTGGCACCCATTTAACTTCCAGCTTGGGGAGATAAAATACCTTTCAATTTTTTTCTTTCTTTGAGACAGGATTGTACTATGGAGCCTAGGCTAGCTTTAAACTGGAAATCCTCCTGTTTTACTTAGCCTCCCAAGTACTAGGATGTCAGATGTGCGCCTCATGCCCAGCTGAGATGTCGTTTCCTCTGCCTTATAGCTGGACCTTGTACCACACACTCTTACTCACCGAGCCCAAGGCTTGCCTATTTTCCCCTCTGCCTTTCTGTTTATCTCAGTGCGATTTGCCTGTTGGTGCTTTTTTTGTTTGTTTTTTGTTTTTCAAGACAGGGTTTCTCTCTGTAACAGTCCTGGCTGCCCTGGAACTCACTTTGTTGGCCAGGATGGTCTGGACTCACTGAGATCCACCTGCCTCCACAGTTTATTTCCCCTACCTCCTGCAGGTTTCTCTGCGCAGCCTGAACGTCCTGCATCTGCTGGCCTCTGCCTTCAGAGTGCTGGGACTAAAGGCGTGCCCCAGCCACAGTTCATTAAGGCTGTGGTCTGGTGAGGTGGGCTGCTGCTCCACTGAGATATTTTCTAATGTACACACATGTGGCTACTGTTTCCACTCGCCTCGCTGCCTTATAAAAGTGAGCCCCTTTTGGTTTTATTTTTTGTTTGTTTGAGATAGGGTCTCAATACATAGAACGCACAGCCATCTTCCTTCCTCTGCTTCCTGTGTGCTGGAATTAAAGGCATCGGCCATCATTTTGCCATTTTTCCTCATAGGTTTTTTTTTTTTTTATGAGACCTGATTGTACTATGTAGTCCAGGCTGGCTCAAAACTCAATATGTAGCCCATGCTGGTGCTGAACTCTTCCATTCTTCTGGCTCAGATTCCTAGGAACTAGGATTGTAGGTATGTGCCACCATGGCCAGCTAACACACTGGCACTTCACAACTACTGAGTGGATAGCCTCCTTCTGTAGGGGATGATGTAACAGAGGATGACATCATGGTGGACAGGAAGCAGCCCAGAGTCTGGCCTGACCTGTTGACGGTAAGCACTCTGCTGACAACAGTCCTGGGCCCGCAGTGGCTTTGCCTGTGCTTTCTCAGTTTCCCTTTCTTCTGATGCTCTTCACTGTTCACTGTGTGAGCTGCCTTTCACACGAGTGTTTCTCTCGACCCTGAAACACTGCTTTTGTTCTTATGTATACACTCTCATGAGTTAATCTAGTCTCATGTTAAAATAATGCTATCGTGGGGGGGGCAGTGGTGCAGGCTTTTAATCTCAGCACTCGGGAGGCAGAGGTAGGTGGATCTCCCAGTTCGAGGCCAGCCTGGTCTACAGAGTGAGTTCCACGGCAGCCAGGGTTACACAGAGAAACCCTGTCTCGAAAAACCAAAAAAAAGAAAAAAAAAAAGAAAGAAAGAGAAAAAAAGAGGACAGACACAATGCCTTCACCCACAGTGCTTCCAATGTCCAGTTATTGCTAAGACTAACAGCAAATAGTCAGTTTGGTTCCTTCCAATATCCAGTTACTGCTAAGACTAACAGCAAATAGTCAGTTTGGTTCCTTTGGCTTCTTTTTGAAAAACTTAACTGTTTAAGGTTTTCATTTTATTTGTTCTATCAAGTATCAATCTTCGTGAAAGTGCAGGCATTTAAGAGTAAAACAGATTGTAATCTACTGGAAATAGAAAAGGGTACTGTATGGCATCAAGAACAAAAGAAGGGAGAAAGGGCTGTAACACCCGGATAAGACATTCAGCTATGAGGGTTTCTGGCAGCTAAGATAAAAATGAAGCACACTGAATTACACAGTTTTCATTTTCTGACACAACATAAAGATATAACTTCATCACAGAGGCAAATTTTCCTGGAGCAATAACTCAAATAACTCATAAGGAGGGTCTCTCTCTCTCTCTCTCTCTCTCTCTCTCTCTCTCTCTCTCTCCTGTCTGTCTGTCTATAAAGCTGTAAGCATGGCAGATCTGCTTCACACTGACCACAGTCAGTTTCACCTGCACCAGCAGGGCCCGATGACTACCTGTGGACCGTAGTAAAGACTGAAACACAGACTACATGGCAGCACTTACATTCCTTCAGTAGTCCTACTAAAAGGGAGCGATCACATTGGATTTTGTGCTGATCTCATCATAAAAGCTAAGAGTACGACAATAAATTTGCCTCAATAGAAGGAATTATCTGAGATACCTTGTCTTTTACTGCATTTTAGTTTCACTGAATACAGAAACAAAAAAAATGGAGAACACAGAATGAAGAGGTTTCTCTGTAAAGCCTTTGCTGTCCTGGAACTCCCTCTATCCACCTGCCTATCTGCCTGCCTCTGCCTCCCAAGTGCTGGGGTTAAGGTGTGCGCCACTATGCCAGTACAGCATGTGTGTGTATGGTTAGGGATACACACACAAGATGTATATATATATATATTTGATTTTTCAAGACAGGATTTCTCTGTGTAACAGCTCTGACTGTCCTGGAACTTGTTCTGCAGACAAGGTTGGCCTCAAACCCACAGAGATCGCCTGCCTTCCTGCCTCCGGAATGTGCTCCATTGCCAGGCTCCAGTATACATTTTTATAACACTAACTCAGAAAATGAAACTTTGTATGATCAGACTCCACATGTTTTAAAAATGACAATTTGGAACTGTCCTATTTGGTGCCTTTTTCATTTACCAGCACTTGCCAGCATGTGACTTGGATCTAACTCCCATTCCAAACACGTACAGCCACGCGCGAGAGAACTCAGTAATCTGCTAAAGGGTGGAGCTGGAACCCTAACTCAGAACAGGATCTGAAGGACTTTAAAGTGTTCATTTGTTTCCTATCTGAACCACTAACTTGAGCTTTTGGAATTTAGCTGATGAAAACCATGATTTACATTAAGTGATACCCCAGGGCCTTGAAGTAGCGTGAAAAGCCAGTATCCTTGGTTGCCTTTAGTTAGGTTTTTGTCACTGGGACAAAATGCCTGAGGAAACAACTGAAGGGAAGATGGATTATTTCAGTTCACAGCTTTTTAGTTACTATTTGGACTCATGAGTAATGTAGTTTTAAGTTTGATGTATAAAATGTATAATACAATTGCTTCCATAATTTTCAAAGTGTAGCATAATCTTTTAGAATTAAATGAGACTTGCCATTCTGAAAAGAAAAAGTCTTATACAGCTTTATGATGGAGAAGAAACCTTTGGTTATGATCCCTTAACGATTCATATTTAAAAACATACTCGGGCTAACTCAGGTGCTCATAGTGAAGAAACAATTGCTGGAAGGCAGAATTCTAGGACGTAAGTGATGGCTGTACTGATGGAGACGGCCCAGAGAGAAAGACAGAAAGAAGAAAGACTGAGTATCCGCGAAGGAGCTTTCCTTAGCTCTGCCATCTGTTCATGAAGGGCTTATCTTCCTCCAGTCTTCTCTAATCTGCAGTCCAGAGGCTCAAGATAGAGCTCGCCTGAAAGCTCGCCTAGCATGGATGAAGTCCGAGTTTCGTCTCAGCACAATGGTAGACATATCTTGAAATCTTAGTACTTGGTAGGTGGTGGTAGGAGGCTCACAAGTTCAAGGTTTGGCTACACAGTGAATTTGCAGCTAATCTGGGTTACATAAGATGGTATTAAAAAGCAAGGGGAGGGGGCTGAGATGGCTCAGAGGTTAAGAGCATTGGCTGTTCTTCTAGAGGTCCAGAGTTCAATTCCCAGCAACCACATGGCTCACAACCATCTGTAATGAGATCTGGTGCNAAAGAAGAAGAAGAAAGAAGGAGGAGGTGGGTTGAGCAAGCCGTGAGAAGCACAAACAGCAACCCTCCATGGCCTCTGAATCAATTCCTGACTTCTGGGATCCTGCCCTATTTGAGTTCCTGTCCTGACTTCTTTCAGTGATGAACAGCAATGCTGAAGGGTTAGCCAAATAAACCCTTTCCTCCCCAATTTGCTAAAAAAGGGGGGGATATCAATTCAGGACTACTTTCTTGCCCCTTGTTTTGCTTGTGTTTGTTTTTCAGTGAGTTTCACTGTTTAGCACAGCCTCTGCCTCTGCATCTAGAGTGCTGTCTCAAGGCCAGTGTTGTCATGATTGCCCCCGCTTGACTCTTCTACCATGGTAGAAGATAGAAAAGACACCTCTAAGAGAATTCACTCCCAAAGCCTTTCTTTTTTGCTTGAATGTGATTTTAATTCATGTGTATGTGTGCGCCTGCTTGACTGTCTGTGACTCATATACATGCTGTTGTCCACAGAAGCCAGATGTTGTTAAAACTCTTAGAACCAAGCAAAGTGTGCAACCGAGTGGTCTCTCCAGCCTTTCCCCTATTTCTAGTGAGGACAATCTTCCAGCCCCCCAACACCACTTCTAGGATGGGCACCTCTGAAATGTTTCTAGTGACAGTCCCCCAGTCAATCTCTCTCTCCAATATTCTGTCAGTGATTCCATCCCAAACAGTTGACACACTTTTCCAGACCAGAAAACAACTTTAGTAGTCTCATAAATCAGGGATTTCTCTTGAAATGTTATATGTTAGACAAAATAAAATGATAGAAATGTAACTGGGAGAAGCAATGATTACAACAGTACACTGGAAAATGCTCTGGACCGAAACACTACACTAAGCACTACCAACCGCTGGGAAGGACCAGCTCCAGGCTCTCCCATCACTAGCAACTGCTGGGGAGGACCAGCTCCAGGCCCTCCCATCACTACCAACCACTGGGGAGGACCAGCTCCAGGCACTCCTATCACTGCATAGAATGTGCAATGGGACACTCACCCAGAAAAGCTTGGCAGTTTCTTACCAACACACACTTTACCCTAAAACTCAGTATTTGAGCTCTAGTGTGTACCCAAGAGAAACAGTGGCCCGTATTTTGCACAAATACCTACATATAACTATCTAGAGGGGTGATATCTGTAGATTTAATAATGTTTTTTATTTTTAAATAATTTATTTAACTTTATCTTATATGTGTTGGTGTAAAGGTGTCATTCCCTGGAACTGGAGTCACAGACAGCTGTGAACTGCATGTAGATGCTGAGAATTGAATCCAGCTCTTCTAGAATAGCCAGTGCTCTTAACCACTGAGCCATCTCTCCAGCCCAATAATGTGTTTTAAAATGAAACAACAAATGACAAAAATCATAAAATAGCTATAAAATTATAACTAGTATATTACATTGCAATATTAACATAAGAGTAAATTACAAAATTGAAAGTAGCATAGCATGACCCAAATAGCTATCAACTGGCAAATGAATTAGACTGTGTTGAAGCCATATAACATGATATAAATACTCAGTAAAACGAAAAAAGCCAGGTGTAAAAGGATACATGTTGCTAATTTAATTTATATGATTTTCTATAAAAGGTCAAACTACAGGTAAAGAAAATAGGGCAGTTAACGTCAAGGCACAGGATGGGGAAAAAAAGGAAGCCACCTCAAAGGAGGCATGAGAGAGTTTTGGGGGTGGTGAGGTTATTTTACATATTGATGGTGGTAGTAATAATATTCAAAAGAAACAAGAGAAATTAATGTCCTCAAAGTTAAATCATACTGTCTATATATCTTTTTTTTTTTTGAGGTAGGGGCTCATGCATCTCAGGCTAACTTCAAACTTACTATGTAGGCAACCTTGAACTTCTGACCTTCTTGTTTCTCTTGGCCAGCTGCCTAAATGATAGGTGCTCAGCTTTATTTGGTACTTGGAATGAACCCAAGGCCTTGTGCATGCCAGGTAAGCAGGCTATCAACTGAGCTATACCTGGCCCTGTTTATATTATCTAATAAATATGATTTAAACCACAAAATAATCAGCTAGCACGAACTGGACTAGATAGATTTAAAAAGAGAGGAAGAGTGGAAGGAAGGGTGGGCGGTCTGGGGAAGGGTGAAAGAGAACACAAAGGTAGTAGGTTGCGAGGTGAGGGGATCTGAGGGAACGGGATGAATGTCATTAAAATATACTGCATGAAACAGTTTATAATAAAGTTTATAAATTAAAAAATTAAAATTTCAAAGAGTTAAAAACAGTTGGTGAGCAACAATTAAAAAATATAAAAGAGCCTTACAAATCTGCCCATGGTGGTGCACACCTAGAATCCTGGCACTCAGGAGTTGAAGGTAGGAGGGGAAGAAGCTCATAGTTGTCCTTGGCTAGAGAGCTGGAGGCCAGCCTCAGGTCCGTGAGACCCACCTCCGAAGCCCTTGATTTAAAGTCCACTATTGCACAGGAGGACTGAGCATACGGTGACAGGTGAGACAGGGCACACTGAAGAAACTCAATGTCTTATGGCAGAAACAAATAAAGCAGGTAGTGGGTACACAATGTGAAAATCAGTGACAGAGACAGAAGAAAGGCATTCCAGAAATGAGAGCTAGCTCTAGAAATACAATACATCACAGATCAAATGAGGAACACAGGACCCCGGGAGCCAATCATCTTAGCAAACATGGATCAGGGAGTGCTCAGGAGGTGAGCAGTACACATCGTGGGAAAGTACCTCTCGGTGGTTTAGAAGCTGTTCCAGATCCAGTGCCATTTGATTCTTCGTCTTCAGCAGGGCTGACTTTTCTTTATTTAGATTGCTGGGAAAAAAAAGTTTTAAAAAGTGACCATGCTGTGTGAGTTAAGAGACAGTAAATACAAAAGAATAAACAAACATTTGGTGGTCTGAACTGAAGACATGGGGTTTGTAGTCCAGACACAGCAGAGGAGACACTGTAATGTTAACTGAGCAAGTGGCTCAGTTACTGTGTAAGAGGCGTGTGACAGTGCGACTACCCTGCCTGTGTCGGCACACATCAGTGCTCCCGACTGCTCACTCCTGAAATGCTACAAGGATGTAGGAAGGAAGGAGATGTACACACACACACACACACACACACACACACTACAACACAGGGTATTAGAAGTCAAATGGAAGCATTTAAACCTAGAACTTACAGTGGTTTTTAACTTGTCACATAGGAAAAATTTGAAGGACATAATTTAAATAAATCAGTCTTCTCTAAACTTTGCAAAATAAATTTGTCTCCAAATTCTTAGTTCAGTATTAAATTTCTATGACTACATTGTGATCTTTTCATTGGTAAGTTCTGATTTATGACAGAGTCCCCTGTAAGATCATATTAATCCTAAGAAATGATGGTGAACTGTTTTATATTATCTGTAATTTTACTATTTGATGTACAGAAATTAATGGGAAGAATCAAATGAAATAGTCTATATAATGTCATTTGTAAAAAAAAAATCTATGTGACCAGCTCTGTAAGAATTGAGAAAAGCAATAATAAATCAAAGTAGCCCAGTTCCTCAAATGTTGAGACAAAAATCTGAGGGTGAAGTTAATGAGAAGCATTTTGTTGCAAGACATCTTCAAGTGAGTTAAGAAAAAGTCACCAATTACAAAAATATTAGAAGATTTTTTTTTAAACTTAAATATAATGAGCACTCTGGAAGAACTGGCGAGCCCAAGGACTCAAAAAGAAAACATCCCACCTCCTCCCATGAAGTCAGCTTCCCTGCGAAGCACCTGTCTGAGGAGAGGCAGGGCAGGTCTGCCTGTTTCCCACTGTGCCATTCACTCAGCTGTGCAGCCTACAGCAGAACTGGGTTTCCACATCTGTAAGCTCCTCATGTATGTCAGAGGCTATGTGAATTACCTGGTGAATGATTACATAAAGTGCTGAACACATAAAACCCTACATAAATGCTGCACACCATTACTAACTTAGATGAAAAACAGGCTTCAGAGGAAAACAGTAATTAAATGCCAATAAAGGCAAGCAGCTCAGCAGAAAAACAAACTGACATGCAGAGGTAGGCGCCAGGGATCCTACTAAGCTGAGCAGCTGAGAAGAACAAAATGGTGTTCAGGACAAAGTGCCACGTTCCGCCAGGCTCTAAGGCATGGCAAGCATCAGATGCTTCTGAAATGCTCAAATTCAAATTTCATATTAAGATGTGCACTCCTCAAAATGAAAGTCAAGTCCCATAAACAGAACTAGGTCTTTTCAAGGAGTGTTTATGTTAAATGTAAGTAATACATACACAATGCATAAACACTCGCTCATCTGCAGTGCTCTCTCTCTCTCTCTCCTCTCTCTCTCCCAAACACCAACAAGCCTATTAAATAAAATTCAGTGCAATGGGAATGGAATGTTGAAGCAATTAAAGGATTCTGACCGGATATTCTCTAGAAAAGCCTTGGCTATATTATTTAACTCTTTAAGAATAAAGCAAGTGTTCTACAATTAAGTAGAAAACAGCTACACACTATGGAATCCAGGCTGGGTGGATAACACAGAAAAATAATTGTGCCATCTGAAAGAGAGCAGTTTACCACAAGTATCATGGCTGCTCCAGATCACATTTCTGTGACCGGAAGACCTGGGATATACTTTCAAAGTCTTAGTCTTTGCTATGACATATCTAATTCACAAGGGACACTACTTTTAACATGGGCATTTATAAAACTCCATGTGATGACTGTTAAATCCACAATCCTGATATTATGTACCTTCCTCAGTAGAAATCTAGTCTTCATAAAGACATAGTTTATAACAATGGAAACTTACTTTTAAAAATATAAAGCTTCCAAGTGTGATTCATAAAGATAGAAAACAAACCCCCTTCTGAGCACGTCTATCTTGAATGTTATATTACACCCATAATTGTTCAATTCACTGTTAATTATTACTTAGAAATTCATGTTTATGGCTATGCTTCACCTGCTATATGAAAACATATTCCTGATATATTGTACCTTAACTTCCTGGATCAATATACTCTGGCTTAGCCTTGTAAGAGAAGTTGACAATGTAATCTTTTCTTCTCTAACTACTAGTTAAGAATAAACTGAGAACTGACAGCAGGGAAAGAAAGCTTATGCTAATTATTCTCTTTCCATGCTCCCCACAGATCCAAAGTAGAGATCACACTGGACTTTCCAGACTGACTGTCTCCTGTGTGTGGTGGAGAGTTAACGTACTACTTTCAGACTAGATTACTACTTTAATGACAGGGGAATTCAAAGCAGTTACTAGCAACATCTTACAGTGAGCGTTCCAGCAGCTTCTGATGATTTTATTTCAGCACATATTGATTCTAACCTTCCTTGATACTAAGTGCATTGTATAGAAAGGTCTGGCAGTGTGGCGTGGCGCACTGGTACCGTACTTGACTGAATAAATTGTATAACTGTTTAAACTTGCAAGGGTTAGCAACAGTACAAATAGCATTGTTTAATTTTAAAAGAAAATAATCCATTTCCTCAGTTCTTTTGATTGTTAAGGTCTCATGTATCCCAGGTTGGCCTAACACTCATACACAGCTGAGGATGACCATAAACAAACTTACTAACCTGTGTGTGTGGAGGCATGTGTGTTATAAGGGTCAGTCAGTGTACATGCCAATGTGGAGACCACAGGAACATAGAAGCTTTCCTCTTCTACCATTCTGCTTTATTCCCTTAGGATTGTCTTTTACTGATTCTGGAGCTAGGCCAGCAAGCCCCAGTGACCCCCCTTTCTGTCTTATAGGTGTGTGTGGCCACATCAAGCCTTTTCAGTGGTTTTGAGGTGGGTGCTGGGCCCTGAACTCAAGTCTTCATGTTCGCACAGCAAGTATTCTTCCCCTCTGAGCCAGGCTTGTAACTGGCATTTAAATGTCATCACCACACCTTATTATTCATACACGAACAGAGGCAGAGCTTACGGCAGAATTTCTAATGCCAGAATTACACTACTTTGACTTTTCACAGTAGATGACAGTTGCTTCACCTGGCAACAAGATATCACATCCAATATTAGTTCAGAATTTGTTAAAATATATTATGAACTCATGAAACACTATTTTGGTAATACAAGCATAGTGGTGTACACCTTCAGTCCTGGCATCAGGAAACAAAGGCAGGTGGATCTGTGAGCTCGAGGGAACCTGGTTTAAGTACCCAGTTCCAGGACAGCCAGGGTTACAGTGAGACCCTGTTTCAAATATATATTCTGATAGCTAATTCCACATTGACTTAAGATTACTGTTGATATAATTATAGCAGTTTTACTTTTTGTCCAAATCCAACATCCTAAGAAATGTTATTTCTCATTTTTAAGATCATTATCGACACACAGATTTGTCAGGAGTCACATGAGTACTAAAAACAGCAACTGCTTAAGAGAGCCTATGATGTTTCGATGTTATGCTATACATATTAAAAACTGTATCTTAATCCTCAGACAACCAAATGAATTAGGTTAACACCACTCCCAGAGATGAAGACGTTGGCTGTGTAGTTCAATATCATCACCGTTAGTCAATGTGACGATTAAAGTGAACATTAATTTAAATAGAACTAAGGAATTTGTTCCTCAGTAACATGTGGGAAGTGGCTATCAAACTTAATAGTGCAGACATGGCCATTTTTATTGTTACAGAAAGTTTGACGAGATACTAGGTTTACAGATTTGCCCTGGCTGCACTGTAATTCACGCAGCTACTTACCGAGTCAGCATGCTGCCTCTCTCGGCTTGTACTTCCTCTTAACTTCTCTTATTCTTCAATCCTGTGCACACGTGTGCTGTGTAGGGCGTGTGAACATGTGAGCACGGGTAACTGAAGAGACTAGAGGAGAGGGGAGGGACCCTAGAGTGGGAGCTACGGCATGTGGGTGCTGGAAAGGAAACTCTGGTGTTCTCTGCAAGCACAATGCTACTTTATTTCCTACTCCCTAGTCATTTCTCCTGCCTGTCCAGTCTGCTCTTCAGAGGCTTTAAAAAAAA
>LOEQ01002176.1:323920-334694 GCA_001685075.1 Bramus lutescens | reverse complement strand
TACATGGAGGCAGAATGTTGTATACATAATAAATAAACAAATCTTTAAAAAAATAAAAATTAAATAAATATTTATAATCAATTAAATGTTAGCATAAAATATTTATTATTGGCTGTTAAATATACAAAATTTTAAATCAAATTAAGTATGAAGGAGATACATTATATAGCAGTTGAGAAATAAGTTCTTTTGAATTTTTAATAAACTTTTGCATAAGCTGATAGATAATGACAAGCATTCCATTATGCACGCACTCCATTTACTGCAATGAGTCATTTTATATAACTCAGTTTAAATTTGTATTGCTTTAATTTCAATGCCTAGGACTAGTAAGTTTAGACTCTCTAAAGACTGCATTGTTCATCTTTAATAAATTTCAAGAAGGTACAAGGCAATTGCTTTCTATACAAACAGCTCTTAAGAGACCAAATGTTCACTGCATAATCTTCAAAAGTACATCAAATCCTGTACTTTTGGATTAGGTATCAATACTCAAATTGTGCACATAGTAGGCACTCAATAAAAGTTGTTGAATGAATAGGTGTAGGGATGCATACACGTCCTTTTTGGATGTCTAGACTTACACTCTCTCTCTTCCCTCAGTTTAGATGACCTGAGAAGCACTTCCTCAAAATAGCCCTCTGGCTCACCATGAGAAGAATGCCTGGCACCAGCTGGCAGGGGTATTAATAGCACACCCATTAGGCACTTGTTCAGGGCTCATAGATAGCTCAGTGATAGAATCTTCAGAAACATTTGGACAGTTAAGATCATCTGGACTATGAATCACTTGTGGCTCTTTAAATCTTTGGGGATTAAAAACCAAATCAAACGAAACAAAAAAATCCCATCTTATGGCTTTAGAAACTTCTTTAAAAAATGAGGGGCAACAACATCAACAATGAGATTTACTTTGAAAGCTCAATGTTCTGGGCTGTTGAAGCTTACAGCAGTGAACTTCTCTTTCCCTATAGAGACCGTCTATAGGATTCAGATGCTAAAGAAAGGAGCTCGGCATTCTCCCATTAGAATTCAGTTTTGATTATTTTACCAAACATTTTCTACTGATAGAGAAGTCTCTTACTCATGAGTAAGTAATTACCCACATTTCTATTCTTTTCTAGGGAACAACGGACTAAAAAATCTAGATATATTTATAAATTGCAAAAATATCCTGAGTCAGTCATACGAGCCTTTGGGAGCACCAGGAAGGGATAGGATTGGCAACCAAGTTTTTTTCAAATAATATGTAACTTAGAAGCACCTGAACCTCTACTAAACAGAATTAATCATTCTGGCTACAAACTGATACTTCATTCATCTATTTGTGATCTATACTTTTCAAATATTCAATCAATAAACAACTAAGTTCTTAAGCATTTTCTAACTTCCTTTAACGATAGTCATAATGATGAGATTTTCTCTTTATGCTGCTCGTGCATCACTTCGGAGAGGCGGCTCAGTGGTTAAGAGTGTCTACTATGCTGTAAAGACCCATGTTTTTTCCCAGGCTCCATGATGGGCAGCTGACAACCACCTGTAATTAAGCTCAGATCTGACGCTCTCTTTCAGATGTACACGTGAACAGGCACACACAGAGATCTGATAGCCACTTTCCTACTCTCCAGGGACCTGAGCTCACATGTGCAAATGATACTTGCATAAAAAACATGTGTGCACACATATACAATTAAGAAATAAAAATATAAGCCAGGCGGTGGTGGTGCACACCTTTAATCCCAGCACTTAGAAAGCAAGGCAAGCAGATCTCCAAATTCAAGCCCAGCCAGGTCTACAGAGTTAGTTAGGATAGCCAGTGTTACACAGAGAACCCCTGTCATGAAAAAGAAAACAAAACAAAAAGAAACAAAATAAACAACATCTATTTTTTGAAATTCAAAACGCCTTCAAGGGTATCACAAGATATATTTTCTTATTTTCTGTATTTCTGAATTTCTAACTTAGCCCCATAAAACAATTAGACAAACAATTAGACTATCAGTTTTGAAACCTTAAGCATTCAGATAAAGTATGTTTTTAAACTAGGTATTCTGCACCGAACTAGAGAAAGTCAGAGAATAAGATGTGGTTGCTGACCACGAAGAACTTCTGTCTAGGTGAGGAAATTACACGAGAAACGATGGCTGAAAAGAACGAAACATGTTACTGCGATGTAGAGAAAACAGATGTTTACAAGTGGAGATGTAGTATTACTGTCATTGTGAGTAGAGAGGCAAATAAGGTTGCTGATACAGGGCCACATTATGGAGGGGTTTGCGAATCTGGCAGACGTGTTCAGATTGGA
This sequence comes from Bramus lutescens, assembly GCA_001685075.1. NCBI lineage: Eukaryota > Metazoa > Chordata > Mammalia > Rodentia > Cricetidae > Bramus > Bramus lutescens. The sequence continues at coordinate 332,389 of LOEQ01002176.1, read as the reverse complement.
GGTGGTAAAGTGGAGCCGTTAGATGTTTCTGTACAGCAGGATGCACTCAGGGAGGAACAGCTAGCAGCACTGACCAGCGCAGGTGTCTGCTGTGCAGTGGAGATAGCTTTTAAGTAGAACTGCACCATGTGCCTAGCACATCCTCCAACAGTGAAGCCTCAGCTGCAAATGCTCTTCTTTTCTTTTGTAACCCCTTCCACCTCTCTTCCTCCTCCCCTTATCTGCCTTTCCACCTCCTTATCTTCTTTTTCTATCTATGTAGACCACAGACTGGCCTAGGATTTATTACATGGCTCAGGTAGAACTCAGTTCTCAAGTTTTAAGATCACCCTGTCTGATGGTGGGGATTAGGAATGCACCATGTCTTGTGGCTAGCCTTGTGTGGTTTATTTTTTACATGAATTGGGATCTAGAAACATCTAGGAGACAACAAATGCCTACAGACATCTCAGCATATCTGTAGGAGATTATCTAGATGAGATGAGCCTGCCCAAAATGTGGGTGGCACCGTTTCAGGAGTAGGCGTCTGAAAATGAATATAAGAAAAATGGAACCATCAATAGCAATCATCACACTCTGCTCCCTTCCTGTGATCACAAAGTCACCAGCCACCTCAAGCTCCTCTTGCCACGACTTCTTCATGATGGACTGCGCACCCTCAAAGCGTGAGCCAAAATAAACCTGCCTTAAGGAGCCTGTGTCAGCTGCTCTGTCACAGCAACAAGTAACTAAACTCTGTGCAGATTTAGCTGCAATACATATGCTTTCTCCATATTTTCCCCTTTAATATATTTGCTATATATTGTTATAAATGGCACATATCATACATATTAAAATACATATAAAGGAATATAGGCATATGAATAACAAACAAGGGATATAGGAATTGAAGGTGCATAGTTAATTAGTTCCAACCTGAAAATTATTGCTACAAAGCATTTATATTTATCTGAAATTAGTGTGAAAATAAAATGGCCTTTAAAAAGTTACTGTATTTACCACCATGAAAGTTCTAATGTTCACATCTACTAGCCATTAAATTCACTTAAATATAGATGAAGCTCATGGTTATTACTATGTCCTACTTTGTGAGCAATTTAATATTTATGAATATTAAGAACAGATAACTTTATCATTCAACTCAGTACATTATCAAAATGTACTATGCAATTACACTTAGCTTGAGTAGATAAGATAAATCTATATTGATTTTACCTTTGCTTTAGTCGTCTTTTAGCTGTTGTGGGAACATTAGCACCATAGCCATAGGAATAAAGAATTCTCTCAGCCTCATCTTCATTTTCAACTGAAAGATATTAAGATATGTGTTGTGAAATAGTGATTCTCCTTAAAAAGCATAGCTAACAAGAAAATAAAAGATTATGATAACAAATTAAGAATCTCAAGAACATTCAAAAGGGCTAATGCATAATTTGAGAGAGGCACAGCATATTATAGTGTATCCTTGCTTGGAGTTGCTGATTATTTTGAGAAGATATTAAAGGATCACATCTCCTGAGAGGCTATGTTTCCTATAGAGCACAGTAAGTCAGGTTTGTCATTATGAAGGATTCGAGGACTTCTTAACATGAACTATATATTATAATTCAACAAAGTTATAGATTCTATTTAATAAAGACTAATTTTGTTTTGGTTTGGAGACAAATTCTCATGTAGCCTAGGCTTCCCTTGAACTTGCTAAGTCAAAGATGGCCCTGAGGTTTGATCCTCCTGCCTTCACTTCCTGAGAACTGTGATCACAGAAATATACAACCATGCTGGGTTTACATGGTGCCAAGGACTGAATCCCAAGCTTCTTAAATGCTAGGCAGAAAATATCCCCTCAGAGCTGATCTCTTACCCTTGAAAGACATGCTGGGCATCCATTTATAACTGCAGAACGATTTCAGGGAAATAATTTAAAAAATATTGCAACTGTCATAAAACTACATATAAGGAATCTGAACTAATGAATTAGCATCTTAACGCATGAATGTTTTTTTACTGGTCTATATGTGCATTTGTGTATGCATGCACAAGCATGCTACAGTACATGTGTGGAGGTCAGTGGATAGTTTGCTAGACTTGGATTCTGAGGACTGAACAAAGGTGACAGGCTCTGTGGCAGGTGCCCTTATCCACTAAGCACTGTGCTGGCCAGTAATGACATTTCATAGAAAACAAGAATTTAAAAAACCGTCATCAAATGACATTAAAATTAGTCTTATTCTTTTTGGTTCTAACTAAAGTAGTTAAAGGCACATGAAACTACATATATAGCATCATCTGGCAGCAACCACCATCTTAATGTTAACAGGCAAAACTAACATTCAGATTTAGAACAAAGCCAAATACATATTGTGAGGGAAGCTTGACTGTGTTGAGTATCAGTGTATTATGTACATAACTCTGACAAGTACTTTTGTGGCAAAGATTTAAAAAAAATTATAGTTGTTTTCCTTTAATTTTGTTAGTACTTCTCATGGTAAGCCAGGCCAAGGCTTTAGAGGCAGGATTATAGTTAGGAGGGCACAGGAAAGAGATGCTATCCCACTGCCATGTCTCAGCTATCCCTACAACAGAGTATAGATCATCTCTAACACAGCACTCGAAGTAGAGTTATCACTGATACACATTTGATTCTTGTCTGTCTTAAATGGTTCTAAATTCAGAGCAGAGAGAGGTAAAGCTAGTTAGCATAGTCAGATATTGATACAAGTGCTAAATCTGAGTTTAATGCTTAATGGTTAACACCTCTTGCAGTAGCTATTCTAGGATTCGATTAGAAAAACAGAGGCCCATACAACATGGGAAGTGATACTAGAGAGACTGAATGTCAGTATGCCATAGAAGCAGAGCACAAAGCAACTTACGTGAGTGACAGTCACTATTTCTCCTCCTAGAAGTCATTAGCAAGATGTGGAAATTGATATTCAAGAGAAGGCACAGCAGAGAATTATATTTGCAGAGGCATAATCTTGTGGAGTATACAGTGATAGTAAATGTGACAAATATGGCTAGATTTAACCAGGAAAGTGTTGGTAAAAGGAGGCTTAGCTCTAATAGTGATTGGAACAAAAATCTTTAGAGGCTAAGGATTTTGTTGTATGGTAAATAAACTCAGAGTCTGTGACTTGGGAACTCATTTATTAATCATCTTTTTTGAATGATTTTGATGATGACTTCCCTATCTCTCTATGGCAATTGCTTTCAGGCCCTATCCTCAAGATCTTACCCTACTCCAAGTGGGACTGATTCTTTCCTTTTCTGCAGAAGGTTCACAGCTTCAGGTATTCCACAGAGGTCTCATTTCAAATTGAAATTGGTACGCTGAGGCACACTGGCATATAGGCTAAGGTTAAGTACCATTATTGGACAGTTTCTTTTCTCCTACTTACTGTTCTGTTGCTTTTGTTGATGAGGAAACACACATGTGCACATGGATCTGTTTCACTGTTGTGTCTGTCTTTACATTACTGCTGTAATATAGCTAGACACTGTACCTTTACAATCAATATTAAAGTCAGAGAAAGCCACTCTTGTAATTTTGCCCCTTTGGCTCTTCTTTTACAACCTTTGGATTTCCATAAACGGAAATACAGAAAGAGCATGTAGGAATTGGGATCAAGACAAATTCAGATCAAATGGACAGAATTCATGACAAATTTCTTGACAGTTAGGGAGAGATTCCTTATTTCTCTTAGTATTTTGTCTTTATAGTGTTGGTAAGCTGACTCCTAAGAATTCATTTTTTTGACATTACTAAAGAAAATTCTTCTTCTTATTATTATTTTGGTTTTTTGAATCAGGGTTTCTCTGTGTAACAGCCCTGGCTGTCCTGGAACTCACTCTGTAGGTTGACATCTAACTCACAGAGACCCGTTTGCCTCTGGCTCCTGAGTGCTGGGATTAAAGGCATGCACCACAACCACCCAGCTAAGGAAATTAATTTTATATTATTTTTTTCAGTTCAGGGGTTTAAATTTGTATGTGTGACTGTGTGTATACAATGGCTTTATATTTTGGTACATTTATTTAGGTTTAGTAGTCATTTCATTTGAAAATGAAAAGGCCATCTTTTGCTTTCTGGTCTCCTTCCCCACATCCTCCTCCCATGCCTCAGAATCTTAAACTTGGAGTCTGCCTGCTCCATCTTCCTGACTAGTGTATGCAGTGCTGCACTTGACTTTGTCCAAGAACCTAAGTCTGAGTTACACTCCAGCTCTGATCTTCACAAGATTGTGCCTTCCTTCTGGCCTGATTTCATTAGTATGCTCAAACACAGTTTGCTATGCTGTGAAAGTAGAAACCTGTGCACTGTTCTCTCTAGTGGGGAAAACATTCAGCATTCCCTCCATTCGTTTAACAGTAGCCGTGGGTTGTCTGTAGCTATCCTTCAACAGAGAAATACTTCTATTACTAATCTGCTTAGACAAGATGACATATGTCAAGTAAAACAATTATAACAGTATGGACATTTAGATATTAATGTGACACAGAAGGGCAAAGTAAAAAATGAAAACTGGACAGATAAACAGGACTTGTCATAAAAGTCATACAAGCATGCCTGACTCTTACGTATTTGGCTGTTTTTGAAGAAGGATTTGGTAAGTAGTCTATACTGGTCTTGAACGTGTGGCCCTCTTACTTAGAGGACTGAGTACTGGACTATTGACAAGTGTTCAGCTCCCACCCAGTACTGTGTGCTGATTTAGTAAAACAACAGAGAGACATTGAACAGGCACACATAGGGTCAAGCCTGGGTTTTACAAAGATCATGTGGATACACTGAAGAAGCTGCAGCTCACTCTGGGATCTACTGTGGTAGTCAGACACTGACAATGACAGGAATGAAATAACACTTACTTTTAAATGAAATGTAACCCTACATGAAGCGCATCAAAAACCATTAGGACCTTACTTAGATTCTAATTCAGTTCAAGGGAAGTTCCAAACCACTTTTATAAGAAAGCCAATTCTAAACTTTGAACAGAAATAAGGTACAACCATATTAATTGCTAATTTAAACGTTAATTTAAAACATCCCTTAAAATTTCAGATAAGACAGACGAATATGGTGGCACAGCCCTGTCTTCCTAGCTCTTGAGGGGCCAAGGCAAGGAAGACCATAAGTTCAAGATCAGCCTGGGCTGGTCTAGGCTGTGAGCAATCTGTCTCAAAATTAAAACTTACAGGAACAAAAAGAACAAAAAACGACAGAGTCAGTTGCTAGAGTGTTGCATAGAGCCCCAAAGTCAATATCCAGTCCACATAAGGTAAGCAAGGTGCAGCTATAGTAATTCCAGCAGCCGGGCTGGAAAGGAGGAAGCTTCAGCTCAAGATCATCCATTACACCAAACAAGTGTGAGGCCCAGCACAGGTGACACAAGAAAAGAAAGAAAACACAATCAGGGCAGTATGATGGCAGGGCAAACACATGAAAATTAAATATCAAAGATTATAATCCAGTATGCTATTGAATTTTAACACTCATGTATCACCTCCCATTTTAGTTATTCCTCATCTCCAAGGTTTAATTAACACAGAACTGTGTTCAGAACTGGACATCGTCCTGCCTCAGTTTCCTGAGTGGAGTGTATCCCAGTAACCACTATCAGTTTCCGGTTTTCACTGCTGCGCTAGGGACGGAATCCAAACCTTGTAAGCGTCGACGAGCACTCTACCAGTGAGCTACATGTCCAGTCTCAAGACAAAAACAATTGCAATCTTTGTATTCCTAGCTCTTGACAAAAAGAAAATTTAGTACTTATAGAAAGAGTGAATTAAACATAAAATCTATTAAATTTAACCTATTTATTTTTTGAGTCTAGCTACTGAAAATTTATATATTAAGAAATACTGAAAATAGAGAGTATTCTTTAAAAATGATCATCACTTATATTTTCAATAAATATATACCAAGGTAGTTTTCAAGATGATGCTAGCTTTCCTCTGTAGCCAGAAGAAAGAAAACTGTCCACAGTATAAGGAGAGGGGTGGGGGCAGACTTACTTTCTGCTGTTTGCATTATTATTTCGTCAAGCTCTTTTTCCAATTTCTCGTAAATGTCTAACCTTGCCTGACGCCCAGAGTTCTGTGCTTCGAGTTCAGTAATGCGTTTTTCAGAAGAGCTTTGGAGACTATAAAATTCTTTAGTTAAAACCTAATAGAGGAAGAAAAGAATGACAAAAGCCCAAAGAAGTAAGATTTACTCAGGTTCACAGCTAAAAGATGATGCAGAGATATATTAATGCCGTTTCGCCTTTCAGCTATACAAATGTAAGAAAAAGTAGCTCAACTCAGGACAAACGCGAAAAGGACATTTATTTCTAAGGTAAATAATTCTGATGCTTTTAATTCAAAGAATTTAGGGGCGAGTTTAACATTTGCTTGTTAGAGTCCACAGAGATACAGCAGTGTGAAATCTATCTGGGGTCACTTCTTAGGCAGCACAAAACTGCATAAAGACAATGTAATGAGCTCTCCAGTTTTCCACTGGAGTTACTCGACCTGCCTTGGCCATGCTTTTAGCATTTTTGGTTTCCTAGCAGGCTTGAGTCCAAGTCAAAAAGAAAATGTAAGTCTCACATAGGGCAGTAGCAGAAATGCCTTTTCAAAGAAAGGGTTTCTTAAAAAAAAAATCTTTAAAAAGGATTAAGAGATACAAATTCTTTGACTGTTACTACATAAATACACGTACAACCTGCTGAGTCCATTTGCTGACTTTTTTCTTTTTTTAAAAAGTGTGGGGCTTGCCAGACAGCTTGGCAGATAAAGGCACTTACTGCATTAAGTCTGGTGACCCGAGTTCAATCTCTGTGACCCACGTAAAGGTGGGAGAGAATCAATTCTTTAGGTTGTCCTCTCACCTTCCTGTATGTGCAGTGGCACACATCAGCACACGTCATTCACACAAACATAATAATAATAAATCAAAAAATTTTTATGGTTATTTTATGGTGTTGGAGATTGAACTTAGATTGTGCATGCTAGGCAATAGCTTTGCCACTGAACTACATCCTCAATCCAAGTGTCAGTGTATATACTTAAATGAGGGGTCTATGCATCTACTATGAAAAAAGTACATTTTACACATTATAAAATCTTAAAATATCAATTGTTACTGTAACACACAGGTGTTTTGAATGGGACCATAGTGAGATTTTCAGTTCCACGTTTGTCACTATTGTAAATAACATTGTGATGAGCAACTGTGCATGAAGCATTTTACATATTTAGAATACAGCCCAACAATACACAGTGCCAAACTGTTTTCCAAAAACAATATGCTCATCTAGAACACACAGATATTTTAAAGTAGTGTTGAAATGATAGATCAACAAATGGCTACAAAATTACTTTAGTATTTCATACATACATACAAAATCCATATATTTTATAAGCTAGAAAAATCCTATAATTGATTCACATTATAAGTTGGTGAATGCTTTAATACTTGACTTTCAATTATGAAAGGCTTACAAAATTTTAGATGTTATTTTTATATGTATGAGTGTTTTGCCTAAGTGTATGTATATGCCAGTGGAGGCCAGAAGAGGGCAATGGATCTCCTGGAACTGGAGTTATAGATGGTTGTGAGCCATCATGTGGTTGCTGAGAATAGAATTTGGGTCCTCTGGAAGAGTTGCCAGTACAGTGAGCCACTGATTAGACATCCATCTCTTCAGCCCCTAGGAGAGGTTTTTAAGTGACTAATTTCAAGTTTCATTATCTACTATTTTGTATTGACCTATAATTGCATGTTTTCATAACTAAATACATTCATGTGCAGAGAGAAAAACAAGAAATGTAAAATGTTTAAATTTAGCTGACATCTAAATGTTTTTTAAAATGCAATAAATATTTTCTCATTTCTTTAGTAATCTTAAAAATATTGACTATTCTTTATCTATTCTTCTATTTTGTAATCTTAAAAAATATTGACTGTTCTCTATCTATTCTTCCACTTGTACCACAGAATTATTTGCTGGGTTAAAGATATGCTGAAAATTGGGCCTGTGAGATGGCTCTGTTTTCCAAGCTCCATACTGCAGAAGGAAAGAACTGACTACTGTAGGTTGTCCTCTGACTTCCAAATGCCCTCTACCACGTACACAAGCATGCGTACAATGTGCACAAAAGTAAGCAAATGTAAAATTTTATATGCTAAAATATTAGAAACAGTTTCCTTGATGAAAACTGGAAAACATAAAATACCAACCTTTCAGAAGGACTGTGTTTTGTCTTATATACACAGTATATATAGTTCTACTGTTTTCTTCATAGTGATTTCATTTTTCTTATAATAAGTATTCCCAGCAATCATAGCTTTTGGTTGTCAGTATTAATAAAACCTTTGCTAAATTCTTTTGAAAAACAATTTTAGTCACTTTTGGTGCACATATTGCTGCCATTCATCTATCTTTTCTTTCTTTTTTTTATTAAAAATTTCTACCTCCTTTCCTCCTC
>LOEQ01002176.1:307727-323583 GCA_001685075.1 Bramus lutescens | reverse complement strand
TCCAATTTCTTCTGATACTCTATGTAAGTGTCATACTGAGGAAGCCTACACTCTTTGCTCACACTGAAGGAGAATTGCAGAGGTACCTCCAATTTCTTCTGATACTCTATGTAAGTGTCATACTGAGGAAGCCTACACTCTCTGCTCACACTGAAGAATTGCAGAGGTACCTCCAATTTCTTCTGATACTTTTCACATTCCATCTGGCACTGTGTGAGGTTTCTTGCAGTTTCCTCTTGTAGGAGTTGAACACGTTCACTTTCAAAGGACTTCAGCTTACTCTGATGGAGAAATTCAGATACTCTGCTTTCTGCACTAAGCTGGAGCTCTCTGTACCTGAAAGAAGAGAACGTGATGGGCCTTCTAGAGTAGGCGGAAGGGTTAATGGAAGCACAAACCTCATTTCTCATTTCCACATCACCATATTATGATTACACAATTAATAATTTATCTTTATTCAGAAAAGCTTTTATAATTTAGTTAGGCATATGTATGGGAATACATACTAAAATATCTGCTTGAATAGTACAAGAAAATTATGTGCCAATTATCAAATGGTATATTTAACACAGATAGGAACATTCTCATTATTTCATAAGTATAATAAGCAAAAATATTTCTAATTAATATAAAAATCACAACATAGTCTAACTTTGAAAATATTCCATGTTGTGTTCTAAGAGAAAGCAAAGCAGACACAATGTATTCTTTTCACACAGCCCCTATGAACCCATTAAAATGTTAATATGTTATTAAAATTCATTTATTCAAATATTGAGCTAGTAACTGTAAGCAATAATGGGACTACATTAGTCAAAGAGTTGTTCTTTTTCTCTTAAGAAACTTACAGTCTTCTGGGGAATATAGGAAAATAAAACATGAAAATCCAAGAGTGGTAAGTGATTCAATGTGTGTGTGTGTGTGTGTGTGTGTGTGTGCGCGTGTGTGTGTAACCTAAGAACACAAGTTTTAATGTACATGCTAAAGGTAACCTCACTCTTGGCATACTTATCTTTGGCAATAGTGTCTCACACGCAGGCTAGAGAGGGTTCCAGGCAGTGCATATGATATACCTTGTAATGGCAAGGCTTTAAGAAAAAGTAAGCTTTTATGTTGTTATGGAAAGTCCTAACATTATATATTTAAAAAGTGCTTACAATTTCATTAAAAATATTGTTTTAGGGGTTGGAGGGATGGGTCAGCAGATAAAGTGCTGGCTGCATAAGCGAAGGGCTGGAGTTCACATCCCCAGCATCCACAAACAAAGCCATGATGATGGGGAGGCAGAGGCAGGAAGACCTCTGGTGCTTGTTTGCTGCCCAGTGTAGCTAAATTAGTTTCACGTTCAACAAGAGATCCCACCTCAAAAAATAAGGTCAAGAGCAAATTAAGAAGACACTTGATATTGACCTCTGACCTCCATACCCATACCCAAGTGTACACTGTGTCCTCAATACATGTGTAGACAAACATGTACACATATTCTTTATATGGAAATGCACATATTGGCAAAATTATATGTTGAAATATAATTCATAAACCACAAATCTCACCATTTAAAGTAGGAACAATTCAAGAGTATTTAATAAGTTCACAAAGTTATTCACCACTGCCATCCGATACAACATTTTTAGTGTGTATACAGGTGTGTGCAAATGTGTGTGAAGGCCAAAGGTAAAGCAGGGGTGCCATTCCTTAGGAACTTGTGCTATGAGACCAGGCTCCCTAAGACCTCTCACTGGTCAGGCTAGGCTGGCTGGCCAGCAAGCTCCCCAGGCAGGAGTCTTCTTGATTCCTCCCTTGTGCTGGGGATGACAACACATCTCTCCATGCCTGGCTTCTTGGTATGTGTCTTTTGAGTTATTCTCTACCCATTCTTTCTCTGGCCTTGACAACTATTAGTCTTTTTCTTTTTTAAATGGATTTGCTTACTCAAATCAAGGGATTCATATACCTAGGGGGATTTGATGTTTGCAAGGTTCCCTCACATTGAAGCATGAATCAATACTTTATTTCTTCTCATGGCTGAATAACATGTCACTTTATGGATATACCAGATCTGCTTATCCATTTAACAGTTGGTGAACATTTGAGCTGCTTCTGCTTTTGGACTATTATGAGTAATGACATATGAACATTTATTTGTATGCAAACTTTTGGAAATGTGATTTCATTTCTTGTGGTCAGAAAGGAAACCTATTAACTGAGGAATTGTCAGACATTTCCCAATAAAGTTGTATCATTTTACACCCCACCAGCAACAAAGGGCGTGACAGTGTCACCACATTTCTTTGAACCCTTATCGATGTCTACTTTATTACAGACTAAAAATTTATTAATTCAGTATTGTACTGTAATGAAAATGCCTCTTTACTCTACTCTTTAGGTCATGGTGTATTGCAAATTCAAATGCATAAAACATATGAAATCATCTGGCATGATGTCACACAACTGCAAACCTATACTGGGGAGGTAGAAGCATGAGGGTAGGGAATTGAAGGTCATCTTACACTACATAGCAAGTTCAAGGCCAACCTAAGATTTTTGAGACTGTTTCAAAAAAAAAAACTCAAACCCATGCCATTCAACCCCAAACCAAATGCTTAATGTCAATATTTTCTCTGAATGCTAAACTGCAGGGCATATATAAACTTCATAACTAAGTAGATTTGGTAAGTAATTGAGAATGTGGCATTAACATTTAAGGTAATTGATTTTGGAAAGATTAATCTGAAAAATTTGCCTTTTATGGGTTTAGGACACTTTAGGTGTTTTTTGACACCAAGGGCAGCTTCATCAAGCAATTAGACCAGCTCTTAGCATCATGTGCTCTTATTTACGACCAGGTACCTGAACGTTCAATTCAGCACTCACGTTCTTTCTATATGAAAACACAAAGCACTAGACAACATTTAGACACCTAGAATTTGAAAAACTATGCAACCTAAAACATTAATGCCTTCTACTATCCGAGTGTAGTTTAGTAGTGGAGTTTCTCTAAAACTAAATGATAATTCTCAACACTAATTTATTTTCATGTTGTTTAACTAGGAAAGAACTTGCCTTCAGTCATTATGTCTTTGTAATAGTCTTGATTATTTTAATTTGCTAAACTGAACTGTGAAGTGCTGAGCAAACATAACAGCTACTAAAGCAGGTCTAACCGTAGGGAACGGATACCGCCAGAGCTCAGCCTGCAGTTTCTGACAGTGAGGAAGGATCCCATGCAGCCAGAGCTCAGCCTGCAGTTTCTGACAGTGAGGAAGGATCCCATGCAGCCAGAGCTCAGCCTGCAGTTTCAGGTAACTCCCTCTCAACTTGTTTCATACACAGAACTTGCTGCATTCTCCACTGCTGACTCAGACCTCTCAGCTCATCCTCTCAGGCTGCACACTTGTGAACCAAGTCTGTACTGTCCACACAACAACTTCATGCTTGGTGTTCTACTGCAGCAGGGCAGAAGCTTGGGGGGTCAAATGTCTACGAAGCTGAATCAGAAGCTCTACCTGGCCTTGCAACCATCTTGTCCTGGGCCTGGTATCGGGCTACATTTGTTGTTATGATGTATTTGTAACCGGCCCTAGTTTTCATAAGAGCCACCTAGACATCAGACATTACTTTAAACGAGAACAGAAAGTCCTAGAATGAACTGTTTAAAGAAATATTCCCTCCAACATAAATTTAAGAGCTAGAAGAATAAAGAGGAAAAAGAAGAAGTGAAAATCTATTACTACATAGAAAGCTACACCTCAAGAAAGCTCTCACAGGAGTAGGGGGAAGGAAGGGAGAGCCGAATCGATTAGTGTTTGCCTAGCAGGGGGATGGCCCAAGCTTACAATCCCTATTCTGGAGAGGCAGAGACAGGCAGATCCCTGAAGCTCCTTGGTCAGGCAACCCAGCACACTAGGTGAAAAACCCCATGTCAAAAAAGAGGCAAACAAAACCCACAGCACACAAGAACAATACTTGCATCTTTCCTTTAACCTCCACAAGGGCCTGCCTACCAGTGTGCACACAAGCACACACACACACACACACACACACACACAGCACAAACTAAGAAAAAGGGGGGCGGGGGGAAAGTGCCAGAAACAAGGTCATGATGCCAAGTAACATTTTTTTTATACCTTTCTTCCTGCTTTTTTTTTTGGTCTCTGCTGTCCCAGCTCTTTGAGATAGGATGTTCTCTAGGTTAGGCTGGCCCTGGGGTTCATTTTGTAGGACAAACAAGACCTTGCACTGCTGATCCTGCTGCTACCTCCCCAGTGCTGAGATTATAGGGGTGTGCCACTGTACCAGGAATCATTTATTTCCACTCCTTCTGCCACTCCCACTTTTCCTTCTTCCTTCCTTCCTCACCCTTTTCCTTCCTTGTTGGCAACTGAACACAGACTCAAGTGTTCTGCTCCTAAGGATCATTCTTCCCATTATGAAACTTTTATTTAATCTCAATTCATTCAAATGAGAAATGACTGATTTTTACATTTTGTCTACAAAGTATTTATGGCTTCCCCTACATTAAAACTGGACATGTATTTGGAACACAACTACCTAATCTCATTTTGTAGACAAGCAGTGTATGACAAACTACCCAAATGTACTGTGTTCAGTGGTAATGTTCATGCAATCTCCAGAACCAGGAAATGATCGCATATTAGGAAGTTTACCAGCTGGTCCAGTTTGGAGGGAGGACAATGAAATGGCTGAGGCGAAGCACTTGTCTGTATTCAGAGGACAACTGAGTACAGAAAAGGGGAGGATGGATGCTCCTGCCCCAGGCGGTCTGGCAAAAGATAAGCCAAGTGGCAGCATGAGGGAGGGGATCTCAAGAGCTGAGGGAAAGCACCTGCAATCTAGGGACCCCCCCCCTCAAGTGCTTTAAGATGGGCAGTACACAGAATCCTAGGGCTTCCCAGTCTGAGCTGGGACTGGGAAATCCTGACTGTAGTTCGAATTCTACAAGTGACTGAGGGCAAAAGCTTCTGGAAAACATTCTGTACTTAAAGGCAAAGCTTCGTCACAGAAATGTCCCTGGATCCAGCCTTTGGTGCGTGTAGCTGTAGGGAATGGGAGCTGACAAAAAGGATCTAATCAGAGTTTGTCTTTTTGAATCACATTTGAATTTCCAAAAGCAAAATACATGTTTTAAGAAGTCAGACCTTGCTCCAAAGGCCCTATTGAGCAATTTAAAGTTTATGGCCACTAATGTTCTACCGTGGTAGAGAATATTCTTACTTGTTTCCTCATGTTCTGATAATGCTTCTTTTCAAAGGAGAAGACTGAGTCATCCCCTTCCCACGCATTTAGATACTGGCCATGGCTGCCGTTCTGCTCCTGAGAGTTTAAGTGACGAGAAGGATGGATGCATCCTAAGGAAAGGATGGTGATTGTGAGGGGAGGTCTTGGAAAAGGAGGGAGAGGGAAAGCTTTACCTCACATGGTCTGACTTAGAAGCGATTTCACCAATGGCAACTCAAATTTTGGTAAGGGAAATTTAAAAAATAAAAATTAGGTACTTTTTATTTAAACCATACATGTATTAGCTGATAAAAATAAATTTTGTATAAATTTAATATTAAAAATAGTTACTTTCTTAAATTATAAGAACTACTTATTATTTGACAAGAAAGATTTCCTGTTGTTCAGATTCTATACTAGCTTAGTGCATTTTGTATATAATTTTGAATTTTGAGGGTCAGGGAGCAAGTAGCTCATGCTGTCCTACTCAACTGCACCCCAGTCCTACACCAGGCACACTATGTCGTCAAATGGGACACTCTTGTGCTCCAGGTAACATTACAGTTACACATGACAAGAGAACTAATGAGTGCCACGCATGTGGAAGTATTCAATGGAGACAACTTAAAAATAATTATTATGTATTAGAAAGCAGTCGTGGTGGTACACACCTGTAATTGCAACACTTAGTAAGTAGAGGCAGGAGGCTCAAGAGTTTAGGGTCATCTTTAGCTTTGTAATGAGTTGAAGGCCATCCTGGGCTACCTAAGATACTTTTCAAAAAACAAAACAAAACAAAACAAATCCTCCCAAACCAAAACAAAAGGATAATTACTATCTATTAGAGTTTAATTCCATGTTGATGTTAAAATAGAAAATACCATGTGACATTGTGCCACACACACCTACAAACCTAATCCAAACCCTTTTAAATGGAAAGTGGTGGAGCAATCCAGGAGCTTAAGTGGACCCACATAAAGATACACGTAAAGCTCCCGTCACACTGGGCTTTCCTTCTGCATTGTGTGTTTTCCAAATTTTGAAAAGAAATCGAGTATGGAAAACAGAAAGCTCTCATCAATGTGACAACAATGATTACCACAGGGCACGAAAAAGAATGTAAAAGGCAGTTGGATATTCGTGCAAACATTTCTGTCGTTTACATTTCTTCAACCAGTTATTTCTCAGCTGCAATACGACATCTGTCATTTTTGGCTTACAAGCTAATTCTTAAATGAATGTGAGAGATGTTCTTTTGTAGAGTTAAAAATGCTGAGTATGTTTAACAACTGTACCATGGATTTGTAAGAATTTCAAGCATGTGTTTAGAGTAATTCAATACAGCTATCATATCATGAGCAAATAAAATTGTGAGGTTATTAATAAAATAAACACTATATAGCAATATTTGGCAATTTTGTTAAGGCAAAAAGTAGGTTTTCTAGCTATGTACTTAACTGATAAAGCAAAGATACTTAACTGAAAGAAATACAAGAAAGGAATGCTGTCTTAAAATAAACCAGAGCATGCAGGATAGAGTAAAATATTTCATAACAGTGTTCGAATGGTCTTGCTTTCTGTTTTTAATTCTCGGCAAACACGACAACACTTAAAATTCAGCTTGAATGATCCTTTGAGCCACGAGCAGTTACGGTATTTGTGCTTCCCCGCACGCCAAACTCCATCCCACGATCCTGGCATTGCTTATGTGCACTAGGCTACACCACGAAAAAGAATGAGATACATGAACCACACCTACAAACATTAGAAGCACCTTTTGTTGCGCATGGCAGCATAGCCTATGATCCACCATATACAATGCTGTGTCTTCGGTTCAGCCCTGAGTACTCTCCATCAGAAGAGAAAGGAAGCACGTCTGGAGGCTGCTTGACCACTAGCAGCATGAAGCAGAAACAGAAGCAGGGTGAAGGCGAACCATGAACACAACGTGCTGTAAGATTTAGAAGGGAGTGAAGAAGTCACTGATGTGCTTATTTCTGGAGAAAATTTATAGACAGGGCCAATAAATCTCACCTTGCAAGAAATGACTCAGAATTTAAGGAGAACCCTCTTCAATGGGGGGCGGGATTTAGAAATGGGTTTTTAAACCTCTTAGGTTTGGTAACTTGGGTCATTCACAAGCCTTCCAAATGGAAAGGATGATTCCTGAGCTTGGTTTTATATAGCCTAGCCTGGGAAGACCAGCTGAACTATCTCTAGAATTCTAAGAATTAGAAATAGCATGGCTCTGACTTGGCCAAATAAATCAAAATCTCTAAAGACTAAAAAACTCTACTTGAGTTAGGGGCAATTAAATGAGCTCACACAAGCAAAGGGGCGACAGTGGTGCTTTGCAGTATGAAAACATTTGCTTCCATGAATACACAGTTCTTTTCCAGTTCAGATATGGGTGCCTAGCATCTAGTACATTAGTGGGAATATTTGACATTTATAATGAATCCTTACTGAAAGAACAGTGACATTAACTAAGAATTTCTGGTGTTGTAAATTTTAAATTGCCAAATAAGTTAATAGCAGGTCACAAAACTAAACCTCAGAAGCCAATCTGATAAAGAACAAGCTTTTTTTTTCTATAGGATGACAAAGGCAGTGAGTTAAGATGACTATTTCCAGGGTTAGATGTCAGGGTAAAATAAAACAAATTATAGGGAAAGAAGAAAAGAGAAGCAAAAATGATTACAGGTTAGGTATGACTGACTGAGCTATAGGAAAAATAAAAGTTTCTAAAAATGTAGAGTTTGGATAATGATAGTGGTGGTGGAAAGAGGCATGACAACATTCCAGAAACACTGAACAAACAAAGTGCAAAGAGAGAACAACGAAATCTGATAGAATCTGAGTTCTGTAATGAGTTAAGATTATTACAAAATTGAGACAATTTTAGGAACCGAAGTGACCTACTCACAAGAACACAATGTAGCCTGATGTGAAGACATAAAAACAACATAAAAACAGGAGGGAGAAGGAAAACAGTGCTGACAAGAGTTGAGTTACTTTGGGAGGCTGCATTGCTCGTCTCTTCATCTTTCATACTAGAATGACTGGACCAGGCAACTACTTCTCAGCTCCTCTGAAGTCAGCCTGTGACTTTCAGACAAGGAGACAGTAGATACACCATGCCAGCAGGCATTCAGTGACCACATACACTCCAACCACTTAGTTATTTTTTCCACTGTTCATCAAATAAAGGCAGGAAAAATTTATGTACCTACATTCTATCTATACATATATTTATGGCTATAGGCAATTGAGATTGAAAATGAAGTATTTAATATAATTATATGAACTAAAATATGGAATTAAAAGCAAACAGTTAAAGTGACCTATACTTCACTATTTTGAAGAAATAACTTTGTAAATATTTCGGGGGGGTCCTTTTTTTTTTAAAAGAGTCTCATGACTTCCTATATAGCCAAGAATGATCTTAAATTCCTGATTCTCATGCAGCCCTTCTCAAGTGCTTAGGAATACAGGCCCTCCAGATGATTTTCCTGTGTTCATACCCAGGGTGGCTTTCTTTTGCTCTTTAGGATGGAGGAAAGTTGATGTATTAATCACTATTGTCTTCTTTCACGTGTTACTGTAATCAGACCCCAAGTTATGGTTATACACAGCATATGCTAAGACCTTATCTCCAGTCTCCGGCAATATTAAGTATGAACAGAGACAAGCAGAGTAAGGAGATTATGGTGTGGAGGTACAGAACTGAAAGGTGAAGGAAGACAACAGGAAGGGTGCTCCACAAACTCAGGCATAGCTGGCCATACAAACTGAAATTCCAGGGACTTCTGTGCTATTTAATATATAGAGGAGGAACACGAAGTTGGGTAGGTGGGGGTATGGGAAGGTCTAGGAAGAGGTGGGGAAGGGGAAAGAATATGATCAATATATATTGCACAGAAAGATTAAAGAAAAAGAACAAGCACATAAAAGTTCTCCATAGGAACAGGAATTTGGGGTTAGGGGTTAAAGATTCAGGTCACTAGAGTGCTGTAATAAAGGACTAGAGGGAACAGCACTTCCCTTGCTGTGAACAAAGAAAGCTCCATGCTTTACCAGCATTCCCAGTCTGTACATGACCAGAAGAAAATGCCTACCCTGAAATAACCCTTAAAGAGGACATGTCACTGCTTACTGATGTCCTTTTGGGTCCTTCCCACTGAATATTCATTCACTCTTATTTTGAAAAAGAAAATATAGGAGAGGAAAGGCACAGCAAAGATGAGATGTGATGTAAATTCTGAATGTTGACATTGTTCACTTAAAAACCAAGGCATTGGTAAAGATGGAAAGGAAAAACACACTGACTGGTAATTCAATACAAAATGGTCAACCCTGAAAACATACATACAAGCAGCACTATATGCCTGAGCAAACTGTGTTTATGTATTTAGGAATATAATGTATATTATACCAACAATAATGAAAAAGAGGCTATGAATTTGAAAGCGAGAACAGAGGGGTAGGTGGGATGTTTTGAAGGGAGGAAACGGAATGAGAAAGAATGCAATTACATTACAATCTCAAAAAATAAAAAATAATTTAAAATGAAAAAGTAGAAACAATGGCATGTAATAAAATCTGATATATCTACAAGAAGCCTTGCAACGAAACTGAAAATAAGTTTGAAGATTATTTTCACCAAGAAAGCTTAGCAGCTACAGTTTACACTTCATAAACAAACTAGAAAAAAATAGACTTGAATGGCTCCTAGTGAATAAATAGAGAAACTCAATCACAGCCCCAGCTAGAGACTGAAACAGACAATAAAGAGCAGCGAGGCTGGCCCAATTTAAGAAGCCATTAGACAATTCGAAACTCTTCACGCCATCTTTCAGGCTGATGAGTCCGAAGTACTGCTTCATGTCATATGATTTAAAATATTTATATGTTATTATATTAAGCAAGAATGCTAAGAGCTGTACTGTATGAATCTACTTTACTACCAATATTACAGACTATATTTATAAAGTGAGAGTAATGATGGCAATAATATTGTTAGGTTGTGGGTAAGATTAAATGAGTTAATATTAGCAAAATGCTTAAGAAAGAGTGAAAAAATCTGAACATTCAAATTTGCCAAGACCATTTATAAAAAATAAAAATCTCTCATGGGAAAACTACATGGTAATTTTATATCTTTTTCTGGTCACATAATTCCAAGTTTTAGTTTGTTCAACATGTTTCATCCTAGATTCTTCCTTAGGAGCCCTGTGACACCGAATTTCTTACAGAAATTGGAAGCACAGAGATTTTTCTTCTAGTTGGTGGAATGCAACATCTTCTCCTCACTGAGCAACAGCACTCCACGCTCAGCCATAGTTCTCTAGTACACAGCTAAATAGATGCATGGGAAAGAGGTGCTGCAATCTGGCAAGCATTTACAGAGGGTGACTGTCCACTCAGATCCGGGACTGCTCCAAGGAAGATGGATAGTGATCCCTGCTATTGATATGGTGTTGCTGAGAAGCTTTATCTGTGGAAGGCCAGGAGTTAACACCGCAGGCTTCTAGGTCTTAAAGTCTCAATTATGAGACAACCTGACTGCAGATGTTGTATAAAAGCAGTCATATACAATATACAAATGGGAGTGTTTCAATAAAACTTTATCTAGAAACACTGATATTTACATTTCATATAATTTTAAAGTACCTTCAAGTATTATTCTTTTGATCTCCCCACAATAACTGAAAAATACAAAAATCATTGTCAGTCTGAATGCTATATAAAAAAAAAACAGATGATGAGAGGGATTTGGCCTGGGGACCACAGTTTATCAATCTCTGATTTTAATTTAGAAAATCACTGGGATACTCACTGGAGCATGCTGACCAAGTCCAGGATGCCAGTCTTATGTGGAATAATTTTATTCAAACGCATATATATGTGGTCATTCTAAACACACCTTTTTGCTTTGATGTTTGTTTATTTCTTTGAGATGTTTGCAATCTGTGCTAATGTCTAGTTATGATTCACCTGCTGTTCTCCTGTAACTCTCATGTAGAATGGCATTAATCACAGGTGTCTCTTCTGGATTATACTCCTTGCAGCTGTTGGCTTTTTTTCCTTAGCATGTTGAAGTTTGCCCCTTCAATATGACAAGAGAGGCCGGGCGGGGAGCATGCCGATCTCATTCTAACTTTCTGTAGTTTTTGTGATTTTAGTACACAAAATGACAAGTTTCATTAGGGCACTTTACACATATATGTCATTATACTTTACACATATGTCATTATACTTTACACATATATGCCACTATACTTTACACATATATGTCATTATACTTTACACATATGTCATTATACTTTACACATATATGCCACTATACTTTACACATATATGTCATTATACTTTACACATATGTCATTATACTTTACACATATATGTCATTATACTTTGTTTGTGCCCTTGTGCTCCCACTGCCTTCCCCCACATTCCCTGCTTCCTCCTGCTGGTCCCCCCTTTCCTCCTCCAAACAGTTCTTCCCTTGCTTTCGTGTCACATGGACTCACTCCATTACTTTCCCCTTTCCCACCTTGTCTCGCTTAAGATCTCCTCTCATGATCCCCTTCTCTCTCTCTCCCTCTCTCTCTCCCTCTCTCTCTCTCTCTCGCTCTCTCTCTCTCGGAGAGAGAGAGAGAGTCTCACACACACACACACACACACATCTTTCTGAGAAATTACTTTCTTTTCCTAATTGTCTCAAGGTATTCAGAGTCCTTTCCACATGGTGAACCCATTTTATTTGATGACTTTTTAAAAACCAAGGTCAGGATACAACTAAGAAAGATTCCTTCCAATTCCTTCCTCTCTACCATAATATAGCTTTGAAAGATCTTACAGATTTACATTTGATCATAAACAAATTTAAAAGATACCATACGCAGTATACTCTTCAATCACATGGAATTAAACTATGAAACAGAAGTAGAAAGATGGGAAATTCTGAGCTACAATATACTTTAAAATTATTTTTTCATTTTATCTTATATGTATGTGTGTTCTGCCTGTATGTATGTATGCTTGTGTATCACATGCGTGGAGTGCCTGTGGATGCCAGAAGAGGTCACTGAATCCTACGTGATTGGAGTTAGAGAGGGCTGTGAGTAGCTATGTGGGTGCAGGGAACCAAACCTGGGTCCTCTGGAAGGGCAACAAGTGCTCTTAACCAGGGAGCTATCTCTCCAATCCTAATATATACTTTTATGTAACACAATGACCAAAAGATTCAAGGCAATTTATTACATATTTTAAACTGAAAATAAAAATATAATTTAACAAAATATGTTGCAATATGAAAAATATCCATACTAGTGCAGAATGGAGTATAATAAAGGTTTAGTTTTTAGGGGTTAAAGTCACAGGAAAAATATTAGGAGAATTCTGGGAAGAGGAAAAGCTCAGTCTGCAAGTCACCAGCCAGACGCAGAGGAAGATGAGAATCCTACACTGAGAAAAGGTACCAAACCACATAGATAAATAGAGATAAGAATTATGGGATAACTTAAGTTGAAAGAGCAAGTTAATAATAAGCCTGGTATAGGAGGTCCTTCTGTTTGTGTGTTATTTTCATTGGTTAATCAATAAAGAAACTGTTTGGCCTGATAGGGCAGAACTTAGGTAGGTGGAGAAGACGGAACTGAATTCTGGAGGAGGAACCAGAGTCAGAGAACGGCCATGGAGCTGCCAGAGTCAGACATGCGAAATCTTTCCTGGTAAGCCACAACCTCATGGAGACATACAGATTATTAGAAATGGGTTAAATCAAGATGTGAGAGTTAGCCAATAAGAGGCTGGAGATAATGGGTCAGGCAGTAATTTAATTAATACAATTTCTGTGTGGTTATTTTGGGTGTATGCTAGCTGGGCGGCCGGGACCAAAAGCAGGCCCTCTCTCCACAACGTAATCCTGAGCTAATAGGACAAAGTTTATAATTAATATAAAGCCTTTGTGTGTTTCTTTGGACCTGACCGGCTGTGGAACCAGTGTGATAGAAACTTCCATCTACAGTTCTGAGCTGCCTGTGTGGTGATGGCAACCCAACTCAGATTGTTCAAAAGAGTGGCAAGGACTCTTAACTGTGGTTCCTTCAGCTCTTGTGTTTCATTTTTAAGGAGGCATCTACACACATTCTTTGGCCACATTTAACTATTTTAAGCAGCAAAGTATATTACCTACTTAAGTTGCAAGAGTTCTAGATGCAAGGCATATATTATCCATATGTATTGTATTCAAATATTCTCCTAATTTCCCCTTGTAAACCCTTATTGCTAATATTAAGAAACAACTAAAATTTTTCATGATTACTTTGTATCTTGCTAAATATAGTTTTCTTGTAGATTCTAGCCATGGCATTCTAAGAAACAAGCTCCATGTATCTTAATTTCCTTACATAAAATCAGCAGATATCTGAGGTGAGTGAGTGTGTGTGTGTGTGTCCCTGTGTATATGGGGCGGGGGCAAGTTCTCAGCACTTCTTAAATCCCTTCTGGGGTTTGAGAGCTCTTACTACTGACTTCAGGATTGCTGAGATGTCTTTTGTATTGTTTTTTTCATGACAGGGTTTCCTGGTGGTCCTGGAACTCTATCTATAGACCAGGCTGGCCTTGAACTCAAGAGATCTGCCTGCCTCTGCGTCTTGAGTGCTGGGATTAAAGGTGTGCACCACCACTGCATGGTCTGTTACCATGTCTTAAATCTTTCCGGACCCTTCTCCCTAAAGTGAAATCTTTACTTTCACTTGTCTACTGTATTTATACACGTAAGCAGTCCTTAGCATTTCAAATGTAAGACCGAGAAGAGCTGAAAGGAGGAAGACGTGCTCATGCTTGTAATTTTTAGCCAGAAATCACTAAGTTAGAAAGTGGTCCAAGCACTGGGCTGAACTCCCAAAGTCCAGTCAACAAGAGGGAGGTGTGATAATATGATCAAATAAATTAATTAAAAGCCACGTATGGACACTCAGCCCACTGCTGGCTCCTTATGATATGAACCATTTTAGGCTTGAGAGAGATTGTCAGTAAAATGCATGCACAAGCGTGTTGACCGGAGTTGGAGGTTCAGAGCCCACTGAGAACTAGCGAAGGGGCTGGAGAGATGGCTCAGCAGTTAGGAGCACAGGCTGTTCTTCCAAAGGACCCAAGTTCAATTCCCAGCACTCACATGGCAGTTCATAACTGTCTGTAACTCTAGTTCCAGGGGATCTAACCCCTCACATAAACTGCACATTAAATAAATCTTAAAAACAACAACAACAAAAAAACAAAAACCAACAACAGCAACAAAAAACTAGTTGAAACAGTGTGTCTGGAATTCCAGTGTCAGGAAGAGGAAGGTAGAGATGGAGCTGGGTGGGAGTGGTGCACGCCTTTAATCCCAACAGAGGCAGAGGCAGGAGGATCTCTGTGAGTTTGAGGACAGCCTGGTCTATAGAGTGAGTTCCAGGACAGGCTTCAAAGCTACAGAGAAACCTTGTTTCAGAAACAACAACAACAAAAAACCAAAACAGAACAAAAATAAAAGGTGGAGAGTGACTGACAAAATTGCCTAATACTGACCTCTAGATACACACACCATTTTGATTTAAAACATTAATATGTATATAGATTATATTTCATCTCTTTTAGTCTCAATACTATATTGCTCACTAATGTTCAAAGGCTATTTGGTTAAAATTTTCTGTCCCACCACAGGGAAAGTGCGGAGTGCAGTTTTAGCTCTTTCCTGTTCTTTCCACTGTGCATACACCAAAGAGAACTCTGAACATAACATACGTATTTTCTCTACATTCTCCTCTGAAATCACAGTGACTTATGTTGCTTTTCTGACTTTTGATGTACTCAGTAATGTGTAGAGTTCATAATGTTGGCTCTCATTTAAAATAAAGAGCGACAAGGCAAGCAATGTTAAACATCTGGAACTGACAGGAAAGCAACCTTAGGTTCATCACTCGTTAATGAACATAAGCAGAGAACAGTCCACAGACTTATGCTACAAGTCTCATTTCTCACCGGGAAGAGGCAGTCACAATGATTAATTTCCACTGAGATATAGTACATACTAGTTAAAGGGCTTGCCTAGCATATAGAAACCCCACCACCAAACAAAACAAAACAAAACCCCGCCAAAACCAAACAAACAAAAAATGAAGAGGAGTGCTCATAAAATAGTAAAGAAAAATGAATTTAGCCACATGGAATTCTACTTCGTGTATAATTACACGGAAGCATATTTGTAGATTTGTGTGTGTGTGTGTGTGTGTGTGTCTACACGGTATAAGTATACCTGTATGTCCAGGTATTTGCTTTAACTGCCCATGTGCATGTGGAAGCCACAGGCCAAATTCAGCTATCTTCCTTTATTGCTCTCTGTCTCTCACTGAACCCAGAGCTCATAATTTCAGCTAAAGCAATTGGCCAAGGAGTCCCTGGGACATGCCTGTCTCTGCCTGCTGACCCTGGGGTTAAAAGCATGCACCATCATGTCTGGCATTTTATGTGGGTGGTGGGGATCTGAACTCAGATCCTCCCACTCCTATGAACACCTGATTTTTGACAAAGGAGCTAAAAGTATACAATGGAAGAAAGAAAGCATCTT
>LOEQ01002176.1:290696-306648 GCA_001685075.1 Bramus lutescens | reverse complement strand
CCTCAACTGGCCCCATCTTATAGCCACACTGATGAATATCTTGCATATCACCATAGAATCTTCAGCTGGCAATGGATGGAGCTCAGAGATCTGCCTGCCTCTGCCTCTTGAGTACTGGCTCAGTCATAGCTTTGACATTTATGTAGCCATGTAGGTTCTATGTTTTGCAATCAAAATGGGGCCTGAACAAAAACTAAACTATTCCCTTCAATGTTGTTAGCATTAAAAAAAATCCATGTAGAACAATTAAATACTGTTAAGCAGAGTAAAGAGTTTAATAAATCTTACCCAAGATAAATTATACCTTTTAGACTTCTTCTTTCACTAAACACAACCACACAAGTCACAACTACAGCTTTTTCAGATAGCGCTTAACTATCTGAAATGTGTATCATGAAATTTAAAAATGATATTTTTCCTTCTATAAAACATATAGTTCCTATCAACCCTGCCTCCTTCTTACTGAAAGAACTCTTCATGATGACTGCAGAACTGAAGTATAATTTAGAAGCAGCCTCTAAAACTGGAAGTAATGTTCATCTAAATATGCCTGCCAAGTTTAAAAATGTATTAGGAGTTAAACTGAAACATGTTGAAAACGACTCATTGTGGACCAGAATATACTCTGTAGGAAATAAGAGCCCATTTACAAGTGGGAGAAATACACTCACACTTCATCTCTGGTAATTCTCTGGACTTTACTTCCAGTAAATAACATATTTTAAAATAATTGTGGAAAATATCTTACTTTTAACTTTAGTTCTTATGAGTTGATTTAGTTAGCTGATATTTCAAATTTTTATATAATTTTGTGGTAGTGGGTATATTTATCAAACATAAATCTATAAAAACTTCTCTGAAGCAATGAAGCAGTAGCATTTATAATGCAAGCTACGTAAGTGCATGCTCGTCTTCTCTGGTTTAGTACATTCATAACCAATAACTCTGACTCTGGATTTCTTAGAAACACCCAAAAAATGTGTACACAAACCATGTGCTGCCTTGAACTTTCAGACACACGCTTAAATATGTGTGTGTGTATCTGTAATTATCTGCTCTTAAGCTGTATCCAATATATAAATTCTGATTAACAGCACCGGTCCACGCTGCTTCGGTTTTCTGAGTTAGTTTTTCTTGTTTTATCAATTTTTATTTGAGCAAGAATTGTAAAACAGTTCATAAAAGTATTCAGTACCCAGACAGATAATTAGATCAATAATAACAAATAGATAATCTAGATAATTCCCTTTCCCCAACCCATTTTTATGTTTTTCTTTTCTTGAGAGTGGTCTTGCTAATAGCCCATGCTGGCCTCAATGCCTTCTGGTCTCAGTCCTATGAATGTCTTCTAAGTGACAGGTGTGTGCACCATGTCCAGCTTCAAGCCATGCTTTTTAAATGTGATCATCTTCTCTGGAAACAATTGAGATATTCTGGCACATATATGCCACCAATTCTTGGACACTAACTTCTTTCTTTCTTGGGTATTAGGCATATATGATCCCCCCTTCCCTCTCTGTCTTTTGGCAATTCTAGGGCTCTCATCTAGTGTTTCTTACATAGTAGGCAAGTGCTCTACCACTGAGCTATGTTCTTAGGCCTCACTTGAGCATATCTTTACTGCATACACATTGTTAACAGAAAGGGAGAGTCCAATGCACTAAATTATTATTTAAAACAAATATTAAACAATTTTAGCATAGCTTTAGATCTGCATTATTCCTGTCTTTTAAACTAAGTCATTTTTTAAAAGACCTCATGTCATTTACATACATAGAAAGAAGAGTTTCTTACTTAAGCTGTATTTCTTTCCCACAGATACCCAGTGAGTGTGTCACATTAATGTCGTTAGAAAACTTCTCTGTTCAGTCTTTCTTTTTAAAAAATCTTTGCTGTACGCTTTGCTAACAGTCTTTTATTATAAGAGCACGGCTTGCTCTTTTCCTGTTCTCTTTGGTCATATGCAAACTATGAAGGTTATAGTACATTGCTGCACAGTAGTCAAGGCAGCAGGACAGGAAGCAGCTACTCACAATACACCCATAGTTGAGAGCAGCCAGGAGGGGTGGCCCAAGTCTTTATTCCCAGCTACAGTGGAGACTGAGGCAGGAGGACCACTTGAGTCCAGGAGTTCCAGGATATAGTGTGCTACAAAGATCAGGTGTCTGCAATAAGTCTAGCATCAATACTGTGATCTCCCAGGGAAGGGGGACCATCAGACTGTCAAAAAAAAAGGAGTTGGGGAGGTTGAACCAACCCAGGCTGGAGGCAGAGGCCAAAGTCAAGAGCAGAGATCAGTGAATTAACATGCAGCATGCTTGTCCTCAGCTTAATTTCTCCACTCTTAAACAGTTCAGAATGCCTCACCTAGGGAATTTTGCCACTCACAGAGGGGATGTCTTCTCACCTAAACTAGCATAATTATGATAATTTCCCATATACATGCTCATAGGACATGTGATCTAGAGAGTTCTTCATTGAGATCCTCTTCTCAGGTGATTCTAGACTGTGTCAAGCTGACAATTTAATGTTAACCATCACAGCCTAGGACATACTTAAAGCATAACCATTGATGTAACTATGTGATATATAATATTTCACCATGTCCTCCTTGCCATTGATTCCCTAAGTTTAGTTGCAATTTATATTTTGTCTCTATTTACATTAAATTAATATGCTAATATTCTATGATACCTTATCAATTAACATTATGCTTTGTAAATAAAATAAAAATGGCAGTCAGGGTTTAATTTTATACTAAAAGTTCACTGCCTGTTCTTTCATACCTTGACATTTTGATTTATGAGTTCTCAGATACTTCCTTCGGCTGGGGAAGTCACAATTTTAAGCAGTGTTTTCAGGGTAATTGGCTGCCTAAGTCCTCACTAACTGGTCTCTTCTCATCACTCAGGGTACAAAGTTCTCTGAATTACAGTCTGACTTACATATTTTTAAATATTTATGTTTATATACTACTTATTGGTATATTTTCTGATTTGTACCACAGGAACGTTGTTATGAAGACAAAGACTCTTTCATTGTATTAAACCCAAAGTCCTAGTGCCTAGAAACAGTGCTTGGCTCAAAGAGGATGGCTAATAAACCCTGCTGAGCCTAAATAAAGTGTACTGCGGGGGAAATTCCGCACAACCAGATTGCTTTAGAAAAGGTCTTACACAGCCCGGGTATCATGCTCGAGTTACAGAATAGCCGTTCCTGTCTTCTCCCGCACTGTCCTCGACTTCTCATTTCAGAAAAGCACTGTCTCTGGCAACAAGGTACAAGTCTTTCCCTCTTTCATTTCATTGCTTTGGTTTCCCCCTCGTGCCCTAACTGTCTGCACACGGACGCATGCTGTTGAGTCCCTACGTACAGTGCCTTTCTCACGTTGTCCTTTTATTTGTTATTTTCTGTTTATAACATCTTTATCTTACCAATTTGGTTTCCTGTGCCCCTGTACCTCACTATTTCTCTTTCATTACTTTTAAAGTTGCATGGTCATGCTTCTATGTTATGTATTTTAACATGATCAGTTTTTCTATCTTCTTCTATTGTCCTGTTATTGGTTTCACAAATCTTATGCTTTCTAGGAATTTCTTTAGTTGTGACTATAGTTGTGATTACAATCTTTATTTTTTGTCTCCTTGAATAAATAACTCAAAATTTTCTTGTCATCTTTTAAAGCTTTTATATCACATAGTATTTCCCTTCATTAAGAAAAATATTACTAAAAAAAAAAGGATTACTGCGTGAGTCTCTAGACCTAATTCCCCCAATACTAACAAACACACAATCTTACCTTTTAGACTGGTTTTTCTGACACATCTATTACCATCCACTAATCTCTAAATGAAGGCAGTTTTAGCCAGGTATACACTTGTCCCCGGATAGCATGAGGGAATGAGACAAGACACAGAGAGAATGCCTCTGCTACTGCAGAAGGTTCCACCAGACTGTTAATAAGTATTGGCAGAGTTCCATTTTTTTAAAAGATTTTTTTAAAAAATGATTTATTAATGTGTAGATGATGTCCGCATAAGTGCATGCTCTGTGTGTGCCTTGAGAGGCAGCTGGAGTCACAGGTAACTGCGAGGTGTCTGGGATGGGTACTGGGAACCAGACTCAGGTCCTCTGAAGAATGCCAAGAACACAGAGGCATTTCTCCAGCCCTATTCGCGGAGCACTTTTAAGGATTTCTTCGAGGGCTGGTGAGATGGCTAAGTGGATAAAGGCAATTCCCACCAGAGCGGATGACCTGAGTTTGATGTTTTAGATACATACGGTAGAAGGAAACTACAAATTCCTGGAGTTATTTAAAGGACACTAGCCCACTCAAGCACGTGGCTCTGGCAGGCCTTTCCCTTCTCCCCCATTCCCTCTGTCAGATTACATTTCTAACGCTAGCCATCAAGGTCTATTCCCTTATCTGGCCACTTGCTTCTCCTGAAGCTGACTACCAAAGTCCAGCAATCAAGAGCCCCCTTTGGCTCACCTAATTAACATGTCAATTAAAATTAAACACCTCATCCAGACAGGGTTTTCCCCTCTACTTTATTAACCACCATTTGCCCATGTCTGTCTCCTCCTCTCTGTCCAGAGACAAATACTCCTTCCTGCCCCTTTCCCCTTGTCATCTTCTCCCTCATCCCCTATCTCCTTTACCATGGCACCTAGTCCTTCAAACACAGACCTCTCCTTTTCCTGTTTAAAAATTGCACCTGCAAGGCCAGTTGCTGCTGGTTTTCTGCCTGACTCAGAAAGCAGCCACTTTAACTTTTCTTCCCGCTTAATAAAGGGATTTCTCTGCAAGAACAGGCATAATCCAGGTTCTCGGAGTGGTATCCTCTGATCTCCAAGTGGGATTGTGTGTATGTGGTGCATGCACATACATGTGTGCCACACTCAAAATTTCCCTTAAAATCCTTCTTCTGAGCAGACTGTGAGGGTATACTCTAAGGAAGTGGAGGCAGGAACATCAGGAGTTTAAGCTCACTCTGGGGTTTAAATCCAATTCCAGGCCTGCTCAGGTATAGTAATATACTATAATCTAAGTGCTGGAGAGACAGATACAGGAGGATCCTGGGAATTCAATAGCCAGATAGTGTAACCAATTAGTTAGCTCCTGCAAGAGACCAACAGCTTCTCAGGGTAAAGAAGCAACTGGGGACATCAGACACCAGCCTTCACCCTCTACTGTACTCACGCACAGCCTTCTTCTATAGCAGGGTATGGTGGTGTAATCCGAGAATCCTGGAGGCTGAGGAAGGGGAACTAGCATGGGTTTCAGGTCAGCCTGGGTTACATAGTCTGTTCCATGGATCCAGACCAGTTAGAGCTACAAGTTAAAATTTTTTTTCTTCTGCACACTGTGTACCAATCAGTATAGTTCAGCTGAAGTGTAGAAGTGTAGAATTCTCTCCATCTGGATACTGGTGACACTGGATCTAATGAAAATTCTGTGAAATTTCTGACATCATCCTGAAGCTTTCCTTAGTTTCTGACATAGTAAGTTGTGGAATAATCTTTTTGTATACTGTGAAGGTGTGTCTTTGCCAAGGAGCCTTCTTATTGGTTTAATAAAAAGCTAAATAGCCATTAGCTAGGCAGGAGGTATAGGCAGAACAGACACAGAGAATGCTGGGAAGGAGGAGGGCGGGTCGCCAGCCAGAATGAGAGGAAGCAGCATGGGTTTTACTAAGCACAGGAAGTGAGTCACATAAAATGACATAGATTAAAAGATACGAGTTAATTTAAGCAGTAAGAGCTAGTTAGTAACAATCTTAGGCTATGGCCTAGATTTTATAATAAGTAAAATGTCTCTGTGTGGTTATTTGAGAGCTGGCAGGCAGGATGACACAGTCTGACAACAAAAAAGTTTCTCATTTTGTTATTCTGGTCCATAGAATATGGATGTGGAAAGATACCACAAAATGCCCAAATCTCAAGTTCTAGGAGGCTGGGAAAACAGACAGCTTAGTAGATAACATGCTGGCTATGAAACTATAAGAGCCCAAGTTTGGATACCAGCACCCATGTAAAAGCCAATGATGGTGCACCTAGAACTCTAGCACTGGGTGGGTGGGGAGACAAGTCAATCTTGGGGCTTCAGGGGTCAGCCAGTTTAGCTGAAATGATAACTCCAGACCTGCCTCAAAACCTTAGGTGGTAGAGATAACTGAGGTCTACCTCTGGCAAACTGCACACATATATGCTCAAACACGACTACACTACACATACTTACAGTTGCTCCCCTGGGAGTTACTGGGAATGCCAAGCGTGAATCCTGAAACTAACTATGTAAAAGATTTATGATATTTATTTTATTGAAAGCAGGTTTGTTTGAAGTATGAAAGTGGAGAAAAGAACTAGCCTCATTATACATCAAGCACTGTGAAAACAAGATGCCGCACACCCAATCTGAACTACACACCCACTGCAAACAAACAAGTCTGAAGCCACTGAATTACTAGTAACCTTCTAAGTTTATCCACAGACCAAACTTCTTTGGAAATTTACATTTACCTGCTCTAATCTAAAATGTTATCTTCCACGTGTCAAACAGAGATATTTCTTCTTACTTTGCTTGTTTTTGGAGCAGAAACCAGTAGGTTTTCTTTTGAATTAAGTACCTCAGGCTAGCCTTGAACCCTTGCACTCATTTCCCCCTTGGTTTCTTGAATGCCAGGATTATACATGTGTAGCTGCATCTGAGTTTAAATTCTGACACAGTGTTGGGACTGAAGTATCTTCCCCTGGAGATCCAATCAAATATTTGAAAAAGAAATAAAACGGTTTACTTGAACTTAAGGAATAGTGGGAGCTGAACAGGTAGATAGCTCGCTGGTTGCGAGTGCGTGCTTCTTTGGCAGAGGATCGAGTTTGAACCTCAGAACCTACACCAGGCAGCTCATAAACACCTGTGAGTCTCACTACAAAGCACTGGACATTTCTAGACTCTGGGCCAGGACACTTACATATCCACACACAGATGCACAGGCAGGCACATTGTTAAAAATAATAAAATCATTTTTTAAAAAGAAAAAAAGACTTAATGAATGGTGGCCATCAAAACATTTTCTTATCTAAATATTCAATATCTGCTTAATAATCTGCTTTAGAATGCCTTTAGGGGTTGCAGTCAAGGTTATGAGGTACATCTTCAGGATTCATTCTTCAACATGCTAGGACTGTGTCCAGATTTCTGCCACTTGTTCTGATACAAATACCAAAAACTTCTCCAAACTGCTCCAGCAGAATGGTTCCAGATGTGTGTGAGGGCAGGGGCATCAGGAGAATGTGGAGAACACTAAAAGGAGCACAAATTCTCACCCTTCCTACGGAATGGATGATAGGCAAAGGAATGTTCTCCGAAACGCAGACAACCTAAACATAAAAAGACTTCAGGAAATGGTGGTGGTAATAAGTGTTGGAATTTCAACCCTTGGGAGGAAGAGGTACCAGGGTTGGGCCTTCCTGCTCCTTGAGACCCTGTCTCAAAACAACAAAACCAAAATAAAACAAAACTCACATAAAAACAAACAATACCACTTATAACAACAACAAACCAAAACAAACCTACAGGTAATTTTGATTCACCTACATTTGGGGAAAATGAGGAAGAATTAATAATCTTTCGTATTCTTTTCAGCATTCAAACTGTATTAAGTGTGCAAAGCTGTTAAGTCAAAATCAATATGAAAAACTTTTGAGAATGAAAATTGATACATAACGACTTACATCCAAAGATGGTGAATACAAAGCTTGGAAAAGAAGTAAAGATGAGGGAGCTAAATAAATTCTCTGAGCTCACTGAGCACAGGGGCCTAAGCCTGTGTACTTGGCAGTTTGAGGCAGGAGGGTCATGAGTTGAAGCAACCCTGAGCTACATAGTAAGTTGCAAGTTTGAGGCCAGCCTGTAATACATATCAAGGTCCTCTTTCAAAAAGTTAAACAAACAAATAATGAGGAAGAGGAGGAGGAAGAGGGAGAAGAGGAGAGAACAGGACAGGGGAGGGGAAGAGAAAAGACAGGGAGGGGAGGGGAAAAGAATGGAGGGGAAGAGAGGGGAGGAGAGGAATAGGGAAAAGGGAAGAGAGGGGAGGGAGGGGATGGAAGAGGAGGAAAGATCTCAAAGGATCAATACTTCAGAGGTGCTTGTCAATAAGCATAGAGCTATAACTAGTATTAAGAACCTAACAGAAGACTCTTAAATGTCTATGAATGGAAATTAAGATATGACAAATTATCACTGAATTCAGTCTTAATAAAAATGAACATCTATTTACTTAGAGAAATGGCAAAACATATTCATCATGGAACAGGCCATTCTTAGGGAACATTTAACAGGCTGCACAGAAGCATGCATGGCAAAGGTAGAGTGTGGTGCATATGGGAGAGGCACAGGAAGGGAGAGACTGGAAAGATCTAAGTACTTCCAAGGACTGAAAATGCTAAGCTGAGCAGTGTGGATGTCCACTGTTTAACAGAACAAATGGAAATCTTAGTTATCCATGTAGATTGATGGAACTAAACTAAAATCAGAAACAAAGTTTAAAGGTGAATTTAGTCTAGCAAAAAGAAATAAAGGCTGGACTAATACAGTGTTATTTAGGATTAAGAAATAGGAAGCAATCATATATTTAAAAATTAAAACTACCCTCTTATAGTACCCTTTTGCTTCCACCATAATTTGTTAGTACACAATTTAATTTAGAGCAATTACCAAACTTTATAATCATAATCAGGCAATTATACAATGGTTTGCTTTTGTATCCTTAAACTATCACTCAGCAGGGATAATTTCCAGGGCATTTACTAATATACCATAGTGTAGCATAGCACCTGGGTATTAGGTATCGATAAGGATTTGTTGGTTGAATCAATGATATGGAAGAGGAGCATGAGAAATAGTTGTTGTGAATTACCAGTTCTGTTTTTCAAGTGCCTTGGCAAATGATGATGTCAGAATGTAAAATTATGAGAGGAAGAACAGGTCTAAGCAAGAGGATTAACTGAGTGGTGAAGGATGAAGCAACCGAGAAGATAATGTATGCACTACAACAGCAGGCAACAAGCAAAGGCAGGCCAATTCAGGATGATGGCCACAGGAGGGAAGACTTCAGAGCCACCACAGACTGAAATGTGACAAGGTTTAAATACTGGAGCAAAGAGGAAGACAGTTATTCTCTAGGATTCCAATGAAACTGACTTCCAGGAGGTAGAGAAATTCACAGAAATAAGTCAACAGGAGAATGTGTATTCAGAGGGATGGGCACACGAAGACATTTCATCAACTTCGAGTTTAAAAGTTCCAGATAAACATCCAAATAAAATGATTACTGTGCAGCTAGTCAGAGTTATGAGACAGACGTAAGGTACCACTAAGTTTGACCACTGTTGGTATTATTTTACGGCATCAAGGCTGAGTGGAAGAGCCCAGTAGAAGAATACCTATAATACTAAATGAAAAGGAAACGAGTGTCATGCAAATAAAATGAAGAAGGGAAGGATTCAAATTTGAGAAAAATTTGAGACTCAAGAAGGCTGAGGAGGCAGTAAAGAAGTACAAGCTTCTGGGCTGGACCCACACAGTAATATGGGATCACTGAGTGACTTAGCGGGCAAAGGCACCGAGCAAGATGCCTGGAACCCACACGGACGAATAAAAGAACCAATTTCAGAGGCTGTGTTCTGATCCCTGTGTGTTAAAAAAATGTAAAGGTACTTTGAAGAAACATTAATGGGACAACTGAGAAAACATGCAAGAACAATAAGCATATTGCTATCGTATATTCTTGTATTAAAATAAGTTTGGCACTTCTGCAAGAACATTCTTAACAAATCCACCCTGAAGAGGTAAGCACATATGTGCAGCTTATTCTAACATTACTCAGAAATAAATCGCAGGAGCAAGTGAACATGTATGCTTGTTTGCAGGCACGTGCTGGGATGGACAGGAAGGCTGAGGGAGAGAGAATGATAATGCAGCAGAATCTGTACAAGTTATATCACTTTGGTAAAAAGTTGAAAATATATGAAATACAAAACTAAAAAAATAAAGATTGAAGCAAAATGGTAGTGCACAGGCCTCGTCTCATTCATTCATTTGTTGAGATAAGTCTCAAGTAGCCCAGGCTGGTCTGGTCTTGCAGCTGATAGCTGAGGATGACCTTGAACATCTATTCTTCCTGTCTCTGCCTTCCTTAGAGCTGAGACTACAGGCAGGTACCATCACACCTGGGCTTTGGATTAAACCCAGGGTGCCATGTGTCTAGGCAAGTGTCCTTATCAATTACACACCATAACCCTAGCCCATAGGCCTGATGTTAAAGACCTGAACAAGGACAAGAGACATGCCAACAGAGGGAAATCTCAAGGTGTCTGAACCCTAAGCAAAGAACCACAGGCAACTAAGAAGTGCTTGGAGTGTAGACAGAGGCCACCCAGAGTACACCCCCGAACTGGTTATTCAACATGAAGTGATCAGCCTTAAATAACATACATACAGGTTACACTAAATGGACCTGGGCAGGTGCACTTCATGTATTCATGTGTTCACACACATGTGGAACAAGAACAGAGAAAACAAAGCTATGAAGTTGAGAGGAAGCAATTGGGGTTAGGGGGATATGGGAGTGGCTGAAGGGAGGAATGGGGGGTAATGATACTATTGTATTTTAATTTTAAATTTTAAAAACTAAAAAAAGAATTTGACAAAAATCATCAACAACTGCTGCAAATTCTCAACACCTTGATATTAAGGGCCACCCTTGGTCTGTTAAGTTCTTATTAAAAACATGGATTCACAAAAGGATGAAAGTTAATATAATACAATCCCAGCCCCTGCCCCAAGATTACAAACAAGAGCAAGCACATCTCTTCTCTTATAGTCCTACACTCCACTGGAGGCTTTTGAAATGTAACAATCTAACTGTGTAGAAACAAGGTCATTTCCATTTCGATGTATAGACTTCAGGGCTGGTTCATTTCAGCGTGTGATATTTTCATAGCAATAATGATGATTTTATATATATCTATCCTCCGAGAGTGGCAGATACCTGGTTAATGTGAAGCAGCACAGAAACGTTTTTCTACAGCAGTTTATGTCACAAAAGCACAGATAACTGTATTTTCTATTTCTGCATAAAGATGTGTTGTCCTGCCAAGTTTCAGGTTAACACCAGCAGCTATCACTATTTCTGATACAATGCTATGTGGATCACATCCTTTAGAGAAAAGACTGACAGAAAAGATATCAAATTGCTGTAAGCATGTGTATTTTTTAACTTGCAAGATAAAAATATTGAAGATATTTTCTTCTCATATGTGGATGTGGAGAGATAGTAAACTTAGATCTAATGCTGCTTATGAACCCAGGTACAGGCAAGAAGCTATCTGTGAAGATAGGGGACTCCCAGGGTCAGTTTCTGGTGGACTGAGGCAGAAAAGTGAGAACAGGTGGGGAAGGCATAAGAAGAGACTCCATAGACTGTACTCTGAATATGAGAGTCCTTACACTTCCGCCCACAGCCTTCCATTCAGGCTGAGAAGGAAGAGACATTCTTCACCAGGGCATTATACCTAATGCTCTCACACTCACTGTGTTACCACAGATCCTACAACCTTCATGCGGAGGACACTGAATCACCTGTGTAACATAGGGAGCAATGAATCCAGACTGAGCTCTATGCTTATCTAAATAAATATATATCAAACGGATTAGCAACTTAAGAGCTAAAAGGAAATTTAAGAAAACAAATAGGGTATGGTCTCTTGAATATGAATGCTCTAGTTCAGTGTGAACTTGGTGGATCTAAGGGAGAAAAAGGAAGACTACAAGGAATATGATAATCAAGTAACAAGAATAAAACTTGCAAACTCCATGAAGCCGATGAAAGTGACTGGCCCAGACGTGGAGAACTTCATAAAAGAGCAAACATAAAATTCAGACACTAAAAATTTCACTTAAGAATGCATTAATGTAGACTTAACAAAGTGTTAAAGTATTTTGTCCTTTAGGAACAACACAGATTAGCAATTTCTGCATTTAAAACAAATAATGTGAATTACTTATAGACATGAGAATTAGGAATAATATAAACAAAATGATCCATTTTATACAAAGTTTAGATGTGAAACTACCTTTTCCAGCTCGTACTCCAATTGGCTTCATTCCACTAAGTTCATCTAGTGTGCCGCACAAACACGTCCTTGCTGACATGTAGCAGCAGATTAAAGGACAGATGAGCAAAGGCAAAGCACACAGAAATAGAAGAGGGAAGGAAAGCATAGCTAACATCTTCCTCTTGTGAAAGTGGGAGCTGTTTCCATATCAACTGCTCAGTTTGTTTTGTTTGTTTTCGAGACAGGTCTCTTGTGGTCCCAGGCTGGCCTCAAACTCACAATCTTGATTCTGTTTTCCAAGTGTTTGAACGCAGGCACGCCTGGCTATACTAACTTTTAAACTAGTTCAATATGGTACAAATGTCACTCCGACCACCTACTTTCCTGCTCACTCTATCCTATATCTTCTACCATTATCAGAGAAGTTGTAGGGTGGGGACTGAAAACGTTCAAATTGAGTCCTTTGAAAGTACTTTTAGGTAAACTAGATACTCAAAACACCAAAATCTCCCCCTACCCTCTTCTCAAACATGCATTACTTTGACTTTTTGAGACAATGTCTTTTGTTCCTCAGGTGGACCTCAAATTTGCTATGTAGCTGAGGGATAGTCTCAATCTCTTGATCCTCCTGCCTCTACTTTGAAAGTGCTAGGATTACAGAGATAGGCCATCATGAATAGCCAGGAAATATTTTTTCCTTTTTTTTTTTTTAAGACAGAGTTTCTTTGTGTAGCCTGGCTGTCCTGGAACTCACTCTGTAGACCACGCTGGTCTCAAACTCACAGAAATCCGCTTGTCTCTGCCTCCTGAGTGCTGTGATTAAAGATGTGTGCCACCACTGCCTGGCTCTTTTTCCTTTTTAATTTATTCTTCTCTCTATGTTACATTCCAACCACAATTTCCTTCCCTCTTCTGCTCCTAGCACCTTCCTTCCCCCAGATCCACTCCTTCTCTTCTCCCTTCAGAAAAGGACAGGCCTCCCAGTGCTATCAACCAAACATTGCATAGCAAGTTATACTATGACTAGGCACAAGCCCCCGGAACAAGGCTGGACAAGGAAATATTTTTTAAAAGATAAACTATAGCTGAAAATATTTACAATGCAAATTCATTTGAAATTGTACACTTGCACTGGAGCTCCAGATTCAGGCTTCTGTCAAGAGTACCCATATTTTCTAGCACTCCCATTGACTGACTTCGAAAGTTTTGCTCCTGGTGGGTGGAACCCTCAGAGTAACAGAGATTTGAGACAACAGGACTGGAGCTAATGCCCTGCTTGTGTTTTCAAGTGTCAGGTAGCTGTTACTTAATGTTAGAGACTTTTTTGTGCTAGAAATCAGAACACACATAAGTCTTTCATAGGCCTAAGAAAAGTCCTTTTCTTTGTAGGCAATTGAAGCCTTTGAGTAGAAGCCTTTTTTCATTCATGTTTGAAAAAGGCACACTGCTTCCTTATGCTTTTTTAAAGTAATGATATGGGTTGTTTAATCATAAAATGAGGCATTTGATAAAAACCTTCTCATATAAAAAATGATGATACCAATTATACCTGACGGGAACATGTTGTATGCTAGACTTAAACATGATTCAGCAAGGCCACATTCATTGTAAAGATCAACACACATTTGCTTATTCTCATTTTGATAAGAAGGAAGCCAGATTTACAAATCCAGGCATTAAAAAGCCAATCTCCAAAGAATAAAAAAAGTTTTACCTTTGTGTTTTGCTTCACATACTAATATAACATAGAACATTTCCCAGATATGCTACGAGCATATCTCACTAGTGAAGTTATGCTGTGGCATACACAAGGTCCTGTGTTTAATACCCCAGAATTACAAAATAAGAAATAACAAAAACTATGTCAAAATACATTAGATCAAGCATCTTGGAATCCACACTGAAAACTTTCAGTAAATTAAGTACACACACACACACACACACAATATATATATATATATACACATACATATATATGTGCGTATGTACTTAATTTTTATTAATGACATTTACGTTTTATTAATGACATTTACCCAGAAATCTCAATTTTGCTGCTTCAGGCTCTTTCGGGTATAAAAATCAGCTTTTACATGTGAACCATTAAAATATCTGTCAGCAGTTTTAATTTGCCAAGATAAAGATAAAGGTATCTTTGAATTTTCCCAGTTTGGTCAGTTTTCTTCTGAAGGTTTTCTGGTTTCAAGCTCAGGTGCCAAGATCCTAACAGGATTCTGGAGGAAAGGCCATGGCAGAGCACATTCTCCATCTGACACTGTTAGCTCCAGCTATTTTCAGATGCCATTTTAACCCTGGAAGTCAAGTCCAACATGTGACAGAATCCCAGGTTTTTATATATATTTGTATTAAAATTCACTCAGCTTATCAATGGTCAATAAATCAAAAGATCTACTAGATTTAAATTCTGATGTTCAATTTCTATTATTATTCTCTGCTTTATAACAATATTTTAGTGAGTTTTTTTGTTAATATTTTTTTCCAAGGGCTGTAGATCCAATTTAGGGCCTTTCAAATTCTCTGCAATGCTCTTCCACTAAACTACATCCAACTTTTAATTGCATGAATTGCTTAAATCACAAAACAGAAGCCAGGCATGGTGGCAAGTGTCCATAGTTTCAGCTACTTGGGAGACTGAGGCAGGAAGATCATCTACATCTAAGACTTTGAGGCCAGTCTGAGCAACAGTGAAACCTGAACTTTTAAAATGATAATTACAAAACAATCTGTAGTGCTTCATTTATCAGTAAAAGAAATATTGAGCTTAATTTTAAAGGGTTATTACTATGTGAAAGGCACATGTAAACTTTCTATACTATTTCATCAACTCTTCTAAGATTATTTCAAAATAAAAAGTTTAAATAAAAAGGACACATTCCTTACTCTACATGTGATCCAACTATTTAAAATTGAGAGTATCTCAGTCAAGTGGTGCTCTTTTAACTTCATGTTTATCATTGATCTCCTTTTCACAGGACTAATAAAAATAACTCTGCAGTT
This sequence comes from Bramus lutescens, assembly GCA_001685075.1. Taxonomy (NCBI): domain Eukaryota; kingdom Metazoa; phylum Chordata; class Mammalia; order Rodentia; family Cricetidae; genus Bramus; species Bramus lutescens. The sequence continues at coordinate 291,510 of LOEQ01002176.1, read as the reverse complement.
AACTGGAGACAAAGCATTCTCTCCTGCCATCCCACAAAAGCCACTCCAGAACACACAGATTCTGACCAATGATTTGGGGCATATACAATGGCACAACCACTTTGGAGTAAGTTTCACAGAATTTTTTATGCTAAAATGTAAATGCCTTAATGACTAATTTACACTCCTAGGTGTCTACCAAAGAGAAAGACGTGCTCACACATACATATACACAAAATATGAGCTCATACATACACATTCACAAAAGGTGCTCACACATACACATTCACAAAAGGTGCTAACACATACATATACACAAAAGGTGCTCACACATATACACAAAAGGTGCTCACACATACATATAACACAAAAGGTGTTCACACATACATATACACAAAACATGCTCACACATACATACACACAAAAGGTGCTCACACATACATATACACAAAACATGCACACACATACGCACACAAAGCTTGACTAAGAATGTTCACAGCAGCTTGACTTTGGTAGCTGCAACTGAAAAGAACCCCATTTTTTTTCAACAGGAGAATACGTTAACAAGCTAGTATATTCAGAACGTAAATAAGGAATGATCAATATGCTGAATCAAGAAAATTAGATCTAAGAGAGTAAATAATGTATGATTCTATTGGTGTTATGTCTAAGAAGAACAAGGCTTATGAGAAAGCGGTAGAAATCAAGGCTGCTGTCTCTAGAAGGGCTGTAAGTAAGACGCACTGAAAAAGTACAGGAACTCTCTGGAGCTACTTTGATGTAGGAGGCTCATCTGTCTATGTGTTACTTTCATTGATTAATAAAGAAACTGCCT
>LOEQ01002176.1:263957-278669 GCA_001685075.1 Bramus lutescens | reverse complement strand
TTGCATTGGTATGGATCTTGGTTTATTGATATAAATTTAAGGTAAATTTTGTTAAATGTGTATTTCTGATCTTGATTAAGGTATTGTGTTTGTGCAGCTCATTTAAAAATGTATAATTAAGAAATAAAGGTTAATAGTCATCCATAATAGTCAAGCTTGTAGTCATGTTAGATTTTCTAGATTAATAGAGATATATTTCAGATGGATAGGTATTCTTTAAACCTTTCAAAGACTACAGAATATGGCATTTAGAATGTTTAAGAACTTAGAACTTTTTCATGACAATGATACACATCTGCTCCTTGCAGCACAAATCTGCTTCAAGAGGATAATGGGCATCAAAGAGACTATGGAGTTTGTTAGCCATTTGGATAAGAAACTGCTCTTGCCTGGACTGCTTGATGTTATGATGTATGAACCGGACATGCAGGACCCACAGAAAAATGACTGTTGAACATGCCTAAAGGTGAAATGATCCTTCGGGGTTCCTGCTTCATGAGTCTGCCAGACATTCTTCAGGACACAGAAGAAAGTGAATGATAAACTGTCAATATAGTCTGCTGGATACTATGGGTCTGTAGGCTGAAGATGGATGCTCCAGCATTGCAGAAAAACTTTGGGTGACTGTCCAGGCAGCGAGCTGCCTCTGTCAATTCTAGAATTTTGGAAGCTGCTTACAATACACGTCCTGTTTACTTAGGTAATATTATATCCTTCTGGAGTCTTTGATGGAGTTGAAGAAAAGATAGTTATAGTTTTCCTTAATTATGATAAAAGACAAAGTAGATATAAATATTGTAACTGTAATTCTTGCTTGATACCTGTTTTGTTATATGTAATTTTACTATGCTAAAATTAAAACCTTTTTATTTAGACAGACAAGAATAGGAGATGTAGGATTCCCCTCTGTATACTCTAATATGTTTTATTTCCATTGATTAATAAAGAAGTCGCTTTTTGCCAAAAGCTTAACAGAATATAGCCAAGCTGGAAAAGGTATATAGAGAGACAGTGAGAAGCCATGTAGATGCCACAAAAGAAAGACGCCTCTGCCTTAGTTTCCTGAAACTTTGCTGGTAGGCCACAACCTCATGGTGATGAACAGATTAATGGAGATGGGTTAGTTTTAGGATATAAAAGCTAGCTAGAAATACCCTTAAGCTATTGGGCAAAGAGTACTGTAAATAATATAGTTTCTAAGTGATTATTTTGGGTCTGAGTGGCTGGGAACAAATGAACAGTCTCCAATTACAGATTAAGAAAAGATTTTCCAATCTAATGAACCTAAGAAGCAAGATGTAGCTATCTTAATATATAACAAAATAGACTTCAAACTAAAATCAACCGAAAGAGATGGAGAAGGACGCTTCATACTCATCACAGGAAAAGTCCATAAAGATGAAGTCTCAATCTTAAACATTTATGCCACAAATACAAGAGCACCCACAGTTGTAAAAGCAACATTACTAAAACTTAAATAACACATCAAACCCCACACACTAATAGTAGGAGAACATCCCACTCTTATCAATGGACAGGTCTACCAGATAAAAGTTTAACAGAGAAAGAGAACTAAGAGATGTCATGACTCATATGGACTTAATAGACATCTATACAACATTTTACTCAAACACAAAATATACCTTCTTCTTAGCACTGCTTGGAAACTTTTCTAAAGTTGGCCATATACAAGGTAACAAAACAAACCTCAACAAATACAAAAAAAAACTGGAATAACTCCCATACTCCTGTATCTTATTGGATAATCATTGCTTAAAGTTAGAATTCAACAACAACGTGAATTACTGAAAGTCTACAAAATCATGAAAATTGAAAGTGCTCAACTGGATCACTCCTGGGTCAAGGAAGAAATAAAGAAATCAAAGACTTGTTAGAATTCAACAAAAATGAATGTACAACATACCCAAATCTATGGGACGCTATGAAAGCAGTGCTAAGAGGAAAGAAAGCTCATAGTACTAGGTGCCTACATAAAGGAAGTGGAGAAATCTCATACTAGTGACTTAACAGCACATCTGAAAGTCCTAGAACAAAATAAGCAGACTCACCCAGGAGAAACACACAACTGGAAATCATCAAATTTATAATTGGAATCATTAAAATAGATACAAAAAATACTAAGAATCAATGAAACAAAGAGATGGTTCTTTGAGAAAATCAACAAGATAGACAAACCTTTACCCAAACTAATTAAAAGGCAGAGAGTGAACATCCAAATTAACAAAATTAGAAATGAAAAGGGGTACATAACAACAGACACAGAGGAAATCCAGAGAATAATTAGGTTATAATTTGTAAACCTGTACTCCATAAAATTGGAAAATCTAAAAGAAATGGACAATTTTCTGGATAGGTACCACACACCAAAATTAAATCAAGATCAGCTGAACAATTTAAATAGACCTATAAACCCTAAGAAAATAAAAGAAGTCATTAAATGTCTCCCAACCAAAAAAAGCCCAGGGTCAGATGGTTTAAATGCAAAATTCTACCAGAACTTCAAAGAAGAGCTAATACCTATACTCCTCAAATTGTTGCACACAATAGAAAAACAGAAGTAACATTGCCAAACACTTTTTATAAGGCTACAGTTACCCTGGTAACCAAACCATACAAAGACTCAAGAAACAGAATTACAGACCTCATGAACAAAATACTCAAAGTACTGGCAAACTGAATCCAAGAACACATCAAAAACCAAAAACCATCCACCATGTTCAAGTAGGCTTCATCCCAGAGAAGCAGGGATGGTTCAACACACAAAAATCTATCAATGCAATCTGCCATATAAATCAACTGAAATAAAAAATCCATATGATCATCTCATTAGGTGCTGGAAAAACATCTGACATAATCTAACACCCCTTCATAATAAAGGTCTTGGAGAGATCAGGGATACAAGGAACATACCTAAACATAATAAAAGCAATATACAGGAAGCTGACAGCCACCATCGAATCAAATTAAATGGAGAGAAACTCAAAGCAATTCCAATAAAATCAGGGACAAGATAAGGCTGCCCATCTCTCCATATTTATTCAACAAAATATTTGAAGTTCTAGCTGGAGCAATAAGACAATGAAGGAGATCAATAGGATACAAACTGGGAAGAAAGAAGTCAAATGTTTGCTATTTGCAGATGATGTGATAGTATATATAAATGACCCCAAAAATTCTATGATGGAACTGCTATAGCTTATAAACACCTTCAGTTATATGGAAGGATATAATATCAACTTAAAAAATCAGTAGACCTCCTATATACAAATGATAAAGAGGCTGAGAAAACTCAGAGAAACATCACCCTTTACAATAGCCACAAATAACATAAAATATCTTGAGGTAACATTAACCAAAGAAATGGAAGACCTGTATAACAAGAACTTTAAATATTTAAAGAAAGAAATTGAAGAAGATATCAGAAAATGGAAAGATTTTTCATGCTCTTGGATAGGTAGGATCAACATGATAAAAATGGCAACCCTATCAACATAACAAAAATGGCAATCCTACCAAAAGCAATTTTCAGATTCAATGCAATCCCCATCAAAATCCTAACACAATTCTTCACAGACCTCGAAAGAACAATACTCAACTTCATATGGAAAAACAAAAAGCTCAAGAGAGTCAAAACAATTCTGTACAATAAAGGAACTTCAGGAGGCATCACCATCCCTGTGATTAAGCTCTTATTATAGAGCTAAGGTAGTGAAAACTGCTTGGTTTTGGCATAAAAACAGACAGGTGGATCAATGGAATCAAATTAAAGACCCTGTTATTTATCAATATACCTATGAACACCTGATTCTGACAAAGAAGCTAAAATTAAAGAAAGGAAAAAAGAAAGCTGTGGGCAGTGGTGGCACATGCCATTACTCCCAGCAATCAGCACACAGAGGCAGGTGGATCTCTGTGAGTTTGAGGCCAGCCTGGTCTACAAGAGCTAGTTCCAGGACAGGCTCCAACACTACAGAGAAACCCTGTCTCAAAAAACAAAACGAACAAACAAACAAAAACATCCATCTTTAACAAATGGTGTTGGCATAACTGGATGCTGACAAGTAGAAGAATGCAAATAGATCAATTTCTATCACCATGCACAAAATTCAAGTTCAAATGTAACAAAGATCTCAGTATAAATCCAGCCACAATGAACTTCATAGAACAAAAAGAGGGAACTAGCCATGAACGCATGGGCACAGGAAACCACTTCCTAAACATAACCCCAGTAGCACAGAGACGGAGAGGAACTAGACCTTCTGAAAGTGTGTGACAGTCACAAGGCTGCTGTTGAACCACTGTTACTGGAACCAGGATTTAGCCCTACTGCTTGTACAGGCTCTTTGGAGTTCATTCTCTTTAGAGGGACTCAGCCTAGATATAGTGCAGAGGACCTTGGTTCTGCCTTAAAGTGATGTGCTAGATTTGTTGACTCTCCATGGGAAGCCTTACCCTCTCTTAAGTGTAGATGGGGGATGAGGTAGAAGGAAGATGGAGGGAGAGGGAGGAGGGAGGGAGAGGAAACTGGGGCTGGCAAGTAAAATGAGAAAGGAGTTGTTTTAAAAAAATAAATTAATAAAAAAAGACAGAGAAACTAGCATAAACAAGAAGTTGCTTGGATAAAATAGGAGATAAAAATAAGTCATAATTCTCAAAGAGAATCTCTTAGAAGTCAAGTTCTGTGGGCGGTGGGGACCACACCTTTAATCTCAGCTTCCGAAAGGCAGAGGCAGGCGGTCTCTGAGTTCAAGGCCAGCCTGGTTTACAGTGTTTTCCAGTTAAATCAGAACTGTTATACAGAGAAACCCTGTCTTTACAACAAAACAAAACAAAAAACAAGCAAAAAAAAAAAACCCAAAACTCGAAACTCCAACAAGAACCACCCCCCCTTAAATTCTTAACTTATCTGTACATCAAGGGTCTAATATTATAAGAAAATTGGCATATTTACCTTGCACTATAAAGTCATTTGTGTAGGAGACAACTTAATCCAGGTGAGTTTTTCACAATGAAGTTTAGAAACTAAACACAAAAAGTGAAAAACAGATTACCCAAAAGAATGGGATATAGTTTCTCACTTCTAGAAGATAAAATCCCTATGAATCTAGATTTATATCTGAATATGTTATAAAAATGTTAGAAAAATTGGAAGACTTTAGACTGGGACTGGCCTATAGCTTACAATCCTGATGTCTCTCAGCTTCTTGAGTTCTGATATTAGAGGAATTTTGTACCTAGCAGAAATTCTTATTTAATAAAATTTCTCTTTTGCTGTTGTTTTTGTTTTTTTGCTTTGTTTTCTGAGATGGAGTTTCTCTGTGTATGAGTTTTGGCTGTCCAGGAACTCATTTTGTAAACCAGGCTGGCCTTGAACTCAGAGAGATCCTCCTGCCTCTCCCTCCAGAATGCAGGGAATAAAGGTGTGCACCACCATTGCCTGGCTTCATAAATTTTCTTAAGAAAAACTGTGTATTTTAGGAGAAGAAACATTTTGAGATCCCTGTTGACTAAAATGCTATAATTTCCTATAGAATTAGCTCTATGGTTTGAATGCTTATCCCTTGCAAAAGCCATGTTCAAATTTAATTACTGCTAAACAACAACAATAAGACTTAGAGATGAGTGGGCTCGGAGGGGGAAGCCTTTCTGAGTGGAACTGATGCTGTGACCACAGGTAAGTAAGTCTGCCTGTCTCCTGCTCTCACATGCTCTCTGGCCTTCTGCCAGGTGAGAATGCAGGAAATAGGCCCTTGCAAAATGCTAGTATCTTGATATTGAACTTCCCAGCTCTAGAGCAGTGACATAATAAATTCCTGCTCATTACAAACTATCTAGTCTCCAGTACTCCGCTATAGTAGGGAAAATAGGCTCAGTCAGCCAGCACTCACTTGGACTCATTTCATTTCTTGCTGTGAATATAAACTTGAAGTAGATAACTTTCCAATTCACATGAAATTAAACATACAGACAAGAGAAGTCCATATGCATGAGAAATTTCCAAAACTAAATACTTAAGATCCATTAAGATGCTGAGGTTTAAAAAATGGCAGCAGTTACTATCGACATGAAACTGAATAAATAGCGTGGATGATCAGCTAAGTAACTTCTGCAGCATGCTCTAGGCTCAGCCCTGATCAGTTAGAAATCTCTGCACAGGCTTTATTCTAACAACCTGGCCCCATCCTGCTTTCCCAGAATCCCCCCACCCTGGGAACTATGTACAAAGCAGGTATATGTAAACTCTTGTGCACTAGAACGGACTTACAGCCTATGTGGGGCAGCCTACACATCCAAAATACTTAAGTATTAATGATGCAAAGAACCATGCAGAGGACTACGGGCAATAACAAGAGAGCTGTGACAAAACCCATCTAGAGCTTCTTCACAAGATACCCAGTTACCTGCAAAACCACCTACTTCAGAAAAATCTAGTGAAAAAGACACAGAAGTTAAAAAGAAAAAAAAAGACTTAAATACTTTCACAAGGAATTTAAAAATTGCACAGATTATCTGGAAAGATATGAACAATAGAGGATATCAGCCAGAGACCTAATGAGGACATTTTCTTCCAAAATGTGGAAGGGAACCTCTGTAATCCAGCTCCACGTTCATCTACTGGGATGGATCAGACTCAACTGATCCTCAGAAGTAAATCCAAATCCAAGATTTAAAGCTGTTTAATGTCACTAATATTCTGTGAAAATTGTATGTGTGCCAGTGAGGCTTTCTTGCGTGCTTTGGGAGGCAGCACACTGTGATGGAGACAGCACTGGCAGGCAGGAAATGAAATTATCAAAGCACTGCAGCACTAATGCCCCACTTAAAAGCATTTTCAGTCTCCTTTGTGCTGCTCTGCACTTCCTTCAAGCAACTGCGAAACCCTTGAGTTTCCAGACTGCAGCAGGAAGAGCCTAATGAAGGCTTCCGACCACTCACACTCCGGATCACAGCGGTTCTGCTCTGTGCTTACGAGGTTATGTCATGCGAAAGGCAGTTTTGTTTTCTGGAGAAGTTCAACCAGCTGAGTTGATTTCCCCTTTAGTACCTCTCGGAAATGCTTAGGAACAAATAAGTTAGACACGTGTAGACCCTCTACATTTTACAATAGTGAACTTTAAGTTAATAATCCCATGCTCTCAGTTAGCCTTTACGTAATAATGATTTTATTCGAACTGTCATCATACAAATAAAATGATTTTTACTACACATACACAAATGGTAGAAAATAACTATTTAAATGAATATATTTTATAACTTGTAATGCACTTTTCACATCTAATTTAGACCTCATGGACCACTCTCTGAAGCATTACTATTAGTTCATTTTTGTAAAAAGGAAAACTAAACTCAGGTATATAAAGTGGTTTCTCACCCCACTACCAAGTGGTGGAGACAGGATTTAAGGTTAAGTTTTTTTTTTTTTTTCCTCAAAATCTCTTACAATATACGCTCACTTAAGGAATTTTGCTCTGTCTTTATTTCAAGAAAGAGCTTGGGTATAGAAAGCAGTTCTGGCTGGCCTGGAACCTGGGATGTTCCTGTCTCAGCTTCTTGAGTACTGGTATTGCAGGTATGCACCTAGCTTTGGGAAATGTCTTATTTCTAAACACTTAAGAGGGGCCATACCCTTTCATACAGACTTACTAAGGAAGTCATTTATATGTTAATGCTCGACACTGACCTGAGTTTTCCTCATTCGGTCCCCAGTTCCCAAGGAATTTCTCTACTCTTAGCTTCTTACTCTTCTGAAAGTGCTTATTAGGGAAGATAGGGTAGTTATGAATTTTGTTTTTTATATGGAATAGTAAAACCTTTCTTGACCCCATTCTAAGTTGTAAGATTCCAAAAGAACTTACTATATATGTTGTGAAGAACGGAAAGGGACAGAAGTTATACCTACATTTCAGATCTGCCATAATGAAGATTCAGTCACATAAATATAGGAACAGAAGACTGAAGTGAAAAATAAGAAAAGCAAGCTTGTACCAGTGGTTACTTACGTGTCCCTGTGCTGGCACAGGATTGGGCTGCAGTTTGGCGCCACCTGGTGGTAACTGTCTATCACAGCGTTAATATCTAAGGATCAACCTTACGTCCAATCCCAGATTTTCTGGTTTGGTGTTATGACAGTTAATTTTAATTGTCGACTCGACAAAGCCTAGAATCACTTGGGAAAAGTCTCCACGAGGGGTTGTCCAGATAAGGTTGGACAGTGTGGGGTTGTCCTGATTGCCTTCATTGATGTGGGAAACCCAGCACAAAGGGAGGCAGGTTCCTTGGTTTAGGGCCCTGTACTATTTAGTGGAGGAAGAAGACTGAGCACTAAACCTTTATTCTCTTTAGGCTCTCAACTCGGGATGTGAGCACTTGCCTATGGTCCTTGCTTTGACTTCCCAACACGATGGACTTGTGAGCAGAAAGAAGCTTGAAATGGATGGTATCCACTGTGAACATGGGTCCAGAATAGGACTGGGAGAAGCAAGGCTGCTTCCAGCTTTCCTGCCTTGAGAAATGGCTGTTGCCCATTTTCTGACACAACTCCGCCATCCTACCTACACTACTTGGAGAGGGAGTTTACACATCTAAACTTACGCTATGATAGGATGTATTTTAAAGGATTCTCTTTGTTCTTGTTTTGTTTTTAAGATGGACAACTAAAAAACTGTCACAATAATTACAGAGCAAAGTATAAGCAGTAATGTGGACTGTTTAGGCATATCCATGCACTGTATTGTAGAATGATGCCATATATTTTAAGGCTAGGTGAACAAATACCTACAAAATACATAACAGAAATGAACTGAGACACAAAACTAAATAGTGCTTATTTATAAAAAGAAATATTATCCATGCCACAGCGTTCTCATGCATAGACCCTCCTGCCGGTGAGGCGAGACTCTTCACCTCACTGCTCTACTTGTATATCCCACAGATCCTGCCACTGAACCAACTTCACCGTGTGTCTCTATGAAGGCCTTCTACTTCTCTAATGGTTTAACAACTATAATTGGCATTCTTAGCTTCTTACCCCTTAACCCACCAGGCCTTGTTGGGTCCACCTGCTAAACATTGTCAATCTGGACTGGGTGATACTTTGGTTGGTAAAGCGTTTGCCTTGGAAGCATGAGGACAGGAGGGAAAGGAGGGAAGGAGGAAGTGAGGGAGGAGAGGGGGGTGGAGGGCAGGAGAGTTAATATATGAAGATAACTGCCATTGAAATAAGAGGCATTTATTTAATCTTTTAAAATTATTATTAATTTATTTACATCCTGACCACAGCCCCCTTCCCTCTTTTCCTCCCAGTTACTAGAGGAACCTAGCATGTAACCATTTAAAAGTTACTGCCTGAATAAAAAATATTCCCCAGTGTTATCTTATAGAACATCTTTCAGGATCAGTGGTTAAATAATCTATATAGAGAGATATAGATATACATATTACTATTCCAGTTTTTACAAGTATCTGATATGAGATTCCCCACTGCATGCTGTGAATATGTTTTATTATCATTGGTTAATAGAGAAGCTACTTTGGCCTATGGAAGGGCAGAATAGAGCAAGGTGGGAAAACTAAACAGAATGCTGGGGAAAAGAAGGTGGAGTCAGACAGACACCATGTAGCCACTGAAGGAGACAGATGCCAGAACTTTACCTGGTAAGTCATAGCCTTGTGCTAATATACAGAATAATGGAAATAAGTTAAGGCATAAGAGCTAGCTAGCAATATGCTTAAGTGATTGGCTGAGCAGTGTTATAATTAATACAGTTTCTGTATGATTATTTTGGATCTGGGCAGCTGGGAAATGAACAAGCAGCTTCTATCTACAAGTATCCAAGAGAAATGGTTGGTAAAACTATTGCTATCTTAGTACCTTCTAAATTTTGTCATATTCTTGTCTTCAGTCTGAACTGAGGAAACAGGAAAGAGACATATTACCAGAGTAAAAAGACCTACAGTATAAGTGCTGTTGTAATTAGCTATCAAATTTATGATTTTAACATTCTCATTTATATTTATAACTATTAATTAAGTCATCTCAGAAATGGCATTTAATTTCAGTAAAATTCTTAGGATTGCCAAAGAAAAATATTATAACTTGCTCAATCACGCTCTTTTTTACCTGTTTTCTCGTTCATACATTTCCCTAGAGGCACTTTGAAGCTGCTCAATTTCCAGATTAGTTTTCAATTTGATTTGTTCCAGTTCATCATGTAGTTTATTTTCATATTCTGTTTTATAATGGTCTCTGCAAAGACAAAAGAAATAGTCATGGTTTTCTTTCATGAAAAAAAAATAAACTACTGTTCTTTAGGTAATATTTTAATCTTATATGAAATCTGTTTAGAAAACTTGGCCATTTTAGAAGTGCTTTAGAATCCATAAAAGCAGGGTTCCAAACTAGTACCAGACGCATACCACATCTCCACTGGTCCAGTACAACAGACATAGTAACTATGCTGGGTGATCCCCTTCAGTGCCCTTTCCAGTGCACAGGCTGATGCTGGAAGACTGACACACACAGACACAAAGATCATCCTGACTTTATAAAGCATTTCCTTGTCAGCACAGCAAACAGAGTCACATATGAAGTCTTCTTTAGAGTCAAAGTATTACATACCAGAAGCCAATAAAAATAAATAGGCTGGGGAAGTCCGAAATGTTGAACTGTTTACGGCAAAATTTTAACTTAAAAAGTTTTCACTTTATTCTTATTTTATGTGTATGGATGTTTTGCCTATATANTATATATATATGTGCACCATGTAAAAGCAGTACTTAAGAAGGCCAGAAAAGGGTGTTAGATTCCTGGAGACTGGATTTACAGAGGGTGACAGCTCCATGTGTGAGTCCCAATGTAGGTGCTGGAAATTGAACCCAGGTTCTCTGGAAGACCAGCGAGTGCTCTGTAGAAGGTTTTTTTGTTTGGGCCACCAACCAGCTCCCAAATCATGAAACAGAGACTATTTCTTCCTGGAACTAGCTCTTATAGACCAGGCTGACCTCTAATTCACAGGGATTCACCTGCCTCTGCCTCTGGGAGTACTGGAATTAAAGACATGCATTAAAGGCATGCACCACCACTGCCCAGCCGAAACAGAGACTTATTAGTTATGAATGCTTGGCCTTAGCTTAGCTTAGCTCTGGGTAGCTCTTTTAACTTCACCTGTTTCTCTTTATCTACTTTTTGCCTCAGGGCTTTTTATCTTTTTTTTTCTGCATATCTTACTTTCACTGCCTCTTGTGTCTGGGGGACTAGCTGCCTGGCTTCTGGCCCCAGGGGTCTCCCTCTCTTTCTCCCTCATTCTCTTCTCCTTTTCTCTATCCTTTGGAGCCTAGATTTCTCCTCCTATTTATGCTCTCTGCCTGCCAGCCCCACAACGGCTTTCTCTGCCTAGCTATTGGCTGCTTAGCTCTTTATTAGACCAATCAGATGCTTTAGGCAGACAAGGTGAAGCAAATGTAGCACATCTTTACATCATTAAACAAAAGCAGTATAAACAAAGGTAACACACCTTAACACAGTTAAAGCAATATTGTGCAGCATAAGCAAATGTAACCCATCTTTACCTAGTTAAATACTCCACAACAGTGCTCTTAACTGCGGAGTCATCTCTCTAGAACCAAATTTTAACTTTTTTTAGTTTTTGTCTGCTGATAAATATAAAAAAAGCCAAAGGATTACGGGAGATATTAGTATAAAGGACTCTATAGCTCATCCATATTTAATAAGAGAGAAGGTAAACTTGAGATGCAGGCAGTAAGGCCTGTGATTTGAAAATAATATACTTTCTCGTTTTTCTCTTATATTTCAATCAGAAATCCAAGCATACTTAGATTTTCTTCAAAATGGTATTTTTATAAATATGCCAAAAAAAACTAAACAAATTAAAGAAAAAACTAAGCGATAATTCAATTTAACAGTTTTCAAAAGAAGTGCAAGTGGCCGATACTCAACTCCCCAGGTCATCAGGTAAATGTAAATTAAAACTGTGTCAAGATTCCACCTCTTGGGCTGGAGAGTTGGCTCAGAAGTTAAGAGCATTGCTTGCTCTTCCAAAGGTCCTGAGCTCAATGAGGCTCACAACCATCTGTAATAGGGTCTGGTGCCCTCTTCTGGCCTGCAGGCATACAGACAGACAGAATATTGTATGCATAATAAATAAATAAATATTAAAAAAAAAGATTCCACCTCTTTCCAATCCGAAGAGCTGTCATGAAAAACAAAGAGACAAAAATCCTAGCAAGAGTTGGATGGGTCTGGATAGACAAGGAACACTTACACAGGCGTGGTAGTATAAATTAATGCAGTCACTGTGGAAATCAGTATAGAATCCCCTCTATAAACTGAAAACTGCACCATAGGATCCAGCTATACCATGCCGGACTCTAAGACAGCCCACTCCATACACAGCTGCACATTTGTGGTTACTCTGACACTGTGCACACAGGTCAAGCTAGGACTTAGCCTATAGCCATCAATAGGTGAACGGATAAAGAAACTGAGATGGGCCAAGGAAATGACTCAGAAGGTAAAGAACTTGTGCGAACTTGACAGTCTGCATCCCCAGGTAGAAGAGAACCGACTCCTGAAAGCTGTCCTCAAACCTCCACACATGCCCTATGGTTACAAGCATGTCCACCCATTCCAAACGCCATATACACAGTAATAAAATAAAGGGGGTATATTTTGTTTATTAAAATTGAGAATGAAATTATAGCATTGGCAGTAAATGATATAAAACTGGAGATCATGTCAAGTGATAAAAAGCCAGATTCAAAAAGCAAATGTTTTCTCGCGCAGCATCTATGTTTAAGAAACTACATATCGAGGGGTGAAAGTGAGGTTATCTGGAGTGAGAGGAAGGAGCCACAAGAGAGCGGTGGAAATGGTGAACATGAACACAGGACATGATGCACGCACAGGAAAATACTATAAAAGCCCATAATTTTTATAATAATAAATATATGCTAATTATTATTTTTTAACTAAAAGAAGAAAAATAGGCCTTTGTGATTACTGGAAAACCACAATATCTCTAATAGATCAACTAGGAAAGAAAACCTAGAAAGGAGACAAAAATAAAAAGGACCTGTAGACCTCAAACTGCTCAAGTTCCCAGATACCAATTGCTTCCCACCCACTGAGCGCTCATTTCCGTCTATACAAGAAAGGAACGGCTCTTGCCTGGATGACACATATTTCTCGTACATATCTTCTCTAGCCTTCTTGCTCTCCTCCAGTTGCACCTGCAGCCTCTCCAGGCGATCCTCCTCGTGCGCACAGCGTATGCTGAGCTCCATGTTTTGGCGATTGAGGTACTCTTTATCCTTCTGCAGGAGGGTGACTGACTGTTGCAAGGTGGTAACCTATAGAAATTCAGAGACATATCCAGAGCGAGCTGTCACTTCTCAAGGTGGACTTTCCCTGTGTGTATCACATAAAAATTCTCTTTAAAAAGTGATAAACTTGTTTATGGAAAATTGCCTATAATGGTATAGTATTTGTGTTTTAATAAATAAAGCTTGCCTGAAGATCAGAATGCAAAGCATCCACACCAGTCAGCCATACAGGCCAGGCAGTGGTTACACACACCTTTAATCCCAGCAGCCACATTAGTTAGCCATACAGGTTGGATGGTGGTGCTGCACGCCTTTAATCCCAACACTAGAGAGGAATATAAGACAGGAGGAGACAGGTCTCAGTCAGTCTCAGTCTGAGTACTCTTGGAGGCAGGAGGTAGAGGTAAGAGCCAGAGGCTGGCTGCTTTGGTTTCCTGATCTTAAGCTTGAACACCAATATCTGTCTCTGGGTTTTTATTATTCATGCTATAATTGCCTGCTAAGTCTTTATCTTTTCCTGGCAACTACATAAAAAGGAGAAAAATATGATTTTCCCATAATTTTATCTTGAGCTGTTTGTCCATTAATACATAATAAACACAAATGAGTTGACTGGGAGCTTACCTCTTTTGATAATTCACTTCTTTCTTTAGCCTGAGATATGTGAGAGGCTTCAAGTATTTCATGTTTTCTCCGAACTGCGAGTACTTCCTGTTCAAGAGCATCGCGTTCACTATGAAAACAAAATCAAATACACATGGAAATACAGAAACCTCTTTCACAGTTGAAAGGGGTTGAGTGGCAAGAAGCTGACCAGAACAGTGGGGCTTTTGTGTATCTACTTTTCAAATTCAGAAGGTTCAAGACCTTGTTCAGATAAGTAACTATGAACATTAGTGTTACATAAATACATAAAGTACACTAAGCAGGAAATTACACAACTCTTTCTATGGTACAAATTCATTCTCCCCAACTATATTTTTGTTTTGTGGTTGCTGTTGCTGTTTGGGACAAGATCTCACTTAACCCACACTCGCCAAGAACTCAACAGCATTTCTGTCTTGGTTTCCCCACGCTGTGATTACAAACATCCACCTCAGGGCTTCACTCTTGCCTTGAAGTCAAAGATTTTAAATTAAATATAGATTCAGGCTTTATTAAGGTAAAAAAAAACTATCATACTTCAAATAACATTGCCCAACAATACATAGGCAGGCATTCAGGGTACTGTTCCAGTCCCACATTGCTATGATTTAGCCAGACATTTTAGATTTCTCCATCAGACATCAGACTAGCTCTCTCCCATCAAGACCTGGGCCAAATCCTTCAACAGGCATCTTTTTTTTTTTT